>JACEIK010006972.1:1525-16774 GCA_018107945.1 Datura stramonium
CTGATTTCATTCCTCTCTTGGAATCCATCGGCTCCACCATAAGCTTTTCCGTTGTCTGCTAAGTTCATCAATACTCTCGTTCAGTGTTCTTATAATTTTCCTTTGAAGCCGAAGAGCTGATGCAAGAGCATTCCTCTGCGCACTTGACTTCTTCCTAGGCTCTATTTCCTGAAAAATTTCAAATGGAAAAGCAAAGCGTATTCAGGAAATTTTCAACTTAATAACCAACATTGGGGTTATGAAAAGTTAGATTTCCACAATGAGAAACTAAGGATTTCAAAGAACCTTAGTGACAGTGTCTAGTCAAGTTATGTAATGTCATGAGAATACATACCCTAAGCGCTTGAAGTTGTGCTTCCGTGAAGCCCCCATCTTGTTCTGTTCCTGATTTTGCCATTAGTTGAACAATCCAGTTTGCAGCTTCACTATAGTCTTGTTGTGTAGCCCGCAAGAATTGCAGCTTTAAATTCTGAATGAAGGACAAGGCTAGTAGACCTTCTCTATCAAAGTAAGGATGAGCTAAAGCTGTCTTTGCACTAATTCTTTGGCGTGCTTTGAAGCGAACCATAGATGTTAATAACTGCCACCCTATCCCACCATCCAAATCTAACAACTCGAAGCCTTTCCTAAGTTCAGGGCCAGCACGAGGCTCTACAGTCTGTCTCCACGAAACTAAATCATAATCACATCTCTTCAGTTGTCGATTGAATTGAATGAGACTGTTGTCGCTGCGTAATCCTGGGAATGCCTATGGTGGAACAAACAGTAGCAAATTGCTTGTCAAATCTTCAAAAGACAGAAATAGGATCATTTAATCTATTTCTGACTATAACATATAATTAGTTCCAAAATCTTGAACGTGCAACATTCAGATCTATTTTGTTTTTAGTTTAACCATCCGGTATGCAAAGCCCAATGGCTTGACTAATAACACAAACTGCTCCCTAAAAGTAAATTAAATATCCTGATTTCAAAGGCGGATTTACTTTATACGTGACACTGATTCATCGAAAAACTTTATTAAATATCTATATATAATTAGAAGAAAAAATTAAAATGAAGAATAAATAGAATAAAGTGACACAACTTATACTAAAGAGTAATGCAACCCATTCGGTTAGGTGCCTCAACATTCAGTAAGAGGTCGTGAGAAGGTAATATTTGACACTTAAAGAAGAGTGAAGTAGTGTTCCATAATACCATGCTATTATATAGATGTATTGTAATTGTATCATGGAGAACTGATGAGTGTCTCATTGAAGGACTGAAGCAGTCCTCGTGATACTACGTCAATATATAGACATAATGTGATGTTACCATGATAAGACTGAGAAATATCTCATTTAAAGGACGGAAGCAGTTCTCCATGATACCATGTTAGTATATAAATATATTGTGATGGTATTATGGATGACTAAGGAGTGCCTCGTAGAAAGCCTGAAAGAGACCTCAATAAAAATTACCAGAAATTTAAAAAAAAAAGATAAAGAAAAAGTGCAAAAGTAAGTGAATTAAATTAGATTATGGAGAAAAAATTAAATAAAATTAGAGAAAAACAAAAAATAAATAAAATGAAAAAAAGAAAAGAAAACAGAAAAATAAAAAAGAAATGAGCCAAAATTGAATCTGAAATTAAATTATTGTGAAAAAAAAAGAATAATATGATTTAATACAAAAACAAATGAAAGAAAAAGGAGAAAAAAAGATAAAGAATAAGAATAAAATGAGAAAAGAAAGAAAAAAAGAAGTAGAAATGAACAACGTTTACTATATTATTTATCTTTTTTTATTATATAGAAAAAATTAATTTTAAAAAAAAAAGAGAAAACATCATAAGTAAAATTAAATTATGGAGGAAAAAAATTTAGAAAAGGAACAAGAAATAAAGAAAATGAAAAACAAAAAGAAAATAGAAAAAATAAAAAATAACGGAGTCAAAATTGATTATGGTGAAAAAAGAAAAAAATAAATGAATAATAAAGGAGAAAAAAGAAAAAAATAAAGAAAAGAAAACGAGAAAAAAGAATGCAGAAAAGAAAGAAAGAGAAAAGGAAAAGTAGTCTAGAAATTAAAAAAATAAACAAAAAAGGATTTAAAAAAATAAAGAAAGAAAAGAAAGGAGCAAAAATGGAGTATGAATCGTATTATGGTGAAAAAGGAAAATAAAGAATAACATAATTTGAGAAAAAACAAATGACAAGAAAGGAAAAAAATAAAGAAAAAAAGGAGAAAAAAAGAAAACGAGAAATGAAAGGGAAGAAGATGCAGAAAACAAATAGAGAAAACATAAAAACAAAAAAAATGGAAAAAGAGATGGTTAACTACAAAAACAAGGCATATGTGTTACTAATATAAGAGGGCATCAAAATAATTAAATCTTGTTTATGAGAGCTAAAGAAAAGAAGAAAGGAAACCAATGTTTTTTGTCTCTGCTGAGGTTTGAACTTGAGACCTCATGATTTTCACTCACTTCATTAATCACTAGGCCACACCTTTGGGTGCTCTCTTCTCACTTCTTCATCTTCTTCTTTGGTGTCATTATCTTCTTCTTCATTTCTTCTTCTTTTTACTCTACACACTGTTTTTATTTTTTTCATGAAGATTGGTGGAGGAGATATGAAATAAATAATTTTTTGGACAGGAGATTTTGCTGTAAATCCAACAACTTCAATAAGTTATTGCAAATAATTTACCGAATTTTATTGCAACAACTATGATATTTGTTACAATAACATAGCATTTGTTGAGTTGTTGCAACAAATTCAACAGTTGTTTGCAACTATTTACCAATGTTGTTGAATTTAGTGTTGAAAGTGGAAGTAAAAAGGAGACGGGGATGTGGAGGAGGAGGCGGCGGAGGAAGAGAAGGTGATGATAGAGGAGGAAGTGGTGGCAGCGGCGGTGGTGCTGAAGAAGAGGGGGATGGGGAAGTGGGGCCTTTATATAAATAAGAAAATTTGGAGACTTTCTAAATTAATATTATTAACACTAATCTCAAAAGAGTCACCCCTGCTCAAAAAAAAAAAAAAAGACAAACAAAAACTTGAGTCATCTGTCCTCAAATAAAACTCAAAGGTCGCCCTTAACTAAAGGAACCTTGGTTTCTAACTTAGTATCCATAAAGTTGCTGTTGCAGGTCATCATTCATTTTCTTCCTCATGTACTTGTGTAAACCGAGAAGCTATATGGAGCTTTTCTTACATAGCCCGCCAAGAACAAGTTCGCCCGTGCCCGAGAATAAGTGTGTACACTTATTTTCAAGAAACCTTTCTAGCCCATGAAGTCCAAGAAGCGAAGTTAAAGACTCTTTCTTCTACAAACAGTAAATATTTTTCTTATTTCCTTTTCTTGGTAGATTTTAGTTCTTTATTATTTCTTTGTAGAAAAGGGATTTTGTATCCTTGTTTTTTAATTTATTTCCTTTCCTTATTAGAATAGGAATTGTAGTCATCAAAGAAGAGACCCTAGGCCATATAAAGGGTTCTGATGCCTTGTAAAAGACACAATTCATGTTTTTTAGATAGCAACAAATTAGAAATAAAGGGATTTTACTCTATTTCTTCTTCTTAATCCTTGTTTCTGATTCCAAACAAGGTGGTGATAGTCTTTAACTTGTTATCAAATGTGTGAGATTTATTAATATCGTTAATAGAGTTCAACTGGTGACTTTAGGAACTACAAAATCAGTTGATCATTCAAGAACACTTTCAAGAAATCATCTTCCCCATCCAACATCAGATCATAGTTTACCTTGTTCCGAAGCTTTGCTTATTTCAGAACGAGTGAGTAGTTATTTCATAGTTCAGACTCTCATCTTTCACCTTATTTTAGAAACACTTGATTCTGTGTTCTACATCAGTTTTTTGATATCAAACTTCCAACCATTCTTTTTTGCTTAAGTTCAAGATCCTGGTTGACTAGCTCTTTGTTAACCCAGAGAATCATATCATGTACACAAAGGAACTGATGTTCTCTACATTCAGATAAAAAACTAAAAGAAACTGACATTCACTTCCCTTATTCAGATGTCTAGATTTTCCCAAAAGAGCTAAACTTAATCTAAGAAATATTAATAATATATAGCTTTTGACTTGAAACTAACCATTTGCAGGAATATGAGTCCGACACTGTAGATGTCAAATCTGTCTGGGAGATTCAGCTATTAAAAAAAAAGCAGAGCATAACAAAGAGTTAATTTTACAGATTAAAAAGAGGTAATGGACCAAAAGTGAGTGACTGGTCATCAAACCTGCCATAGAACTGGGGAAAGTGCAGTGGCAACTGGAGCAGATGGTGCAGAAGGGGTTTGTGTGCTCATAATATATTGCTCAGGTGCAGCGTATCTTGACCGGAAAATACAGACAATTAGAAAACAAGTAAACCAAATTCCTAAGTAAAAGACCCAGCCATGCGAACATACCAAGTTATAAATGGTATTACCTGAAAGTCTTCCAGAAAACAGATGATCAGTAACACAGAATGATCTAACGAAATCTATTTTCTCTTCACCTTTTAATGGTACAAAAATAAAAGTTTGAGATAATACCAATCTCAATAGTCAATATACAGTCAGATTAGCATAACGTAGATCACAAATTGATCCATTAGATGTGGGATAAATAAGAGATCAATTCACTTCTATATAATTGAATAAGGAACATGATCATTCATACTCTGTCCATCTCTTCCACACGTAAATTAAGCTAATATACCTAGTTTAATTAAAACTAACAAGCAGAAACATGCCACAAATCTAATGTCGAAGTCATCTAAATGTGCGAGGAAAGTACTCATCCATTCCGGTACATAACATACTCATTAAAATTGGGATAATCTGATATTTTATCACTCAATTTCAGGGAGTTACTCTATTGGGTCCCACACTTTTTTATTTTTTATTTTTTTATTTTTCTTTTTAGGCATATAATTTTCAATTTGTTAGCTTGAACATTCTAAAAAGTTGGTTTCCTGGTAGTCCTCTAAGAACTTATAAAGTTAGCACTGATGGTTCATTTACGAGGTTTGAGGACATCTAGTTATAAATAATAAA
The DNA here is from genome assembly GCA_018107945.1 of Datura stramonium. Taxonomy (NCBI): domain Eukaryota; kingdom Viridiplantae; phylum Streptophyta; class Magnoliopsida; order Solanales; family Solanaceae; genus Datura; species Datura stramonium. The sequence continues at coordinate 6,576 of JACEIK010006972.1, forward strand.
AGCGTGATTAACAAAAAATATAAATTCAGAAAATATGTAAAGTGAAAAATTGGACATGGTTCGACAAGAAAGTTGCATTGTACTTTATTAATCCATGAAAGCATAAAAAAAACACAGATTAAAAGGAGGTTAGAATGGAGATTACCCTAAAAATAAAAAGGATGGAAAATGCATTTTTTTTATTTGATTGGAGATGTTTCAGAAATGAATAACAGAAAAGAATGATAAGAAGATATCTATATGAGCGGAGAATGATAAGCTATTATCTTATGCCACACGTTTAATTGATGGAAAGTTTTACCACTTTTATCAAGGGATAATTAGTTCCAAGAAACAAAATGTAAAAAAGTAGGTTACAGAATTTATAATATATATATAGAGAGATTAATGCAAGTAAAATAGAATGTGTATGCTGTTTGAACAAGACATTTCCACTTCTGCCTACACAAACTTGTCATTTTGCATAGTAGGAAATTACCTTGGATCTAAAAGAAACTCCTTAGGAATATAATTGATCCCTACTCTCAAATCTGCTGCAGCTCCAAGATCAATTATTTTGAACGTGCGAGAACCTTCTTCAGAGAGACTGGAATGGATTAGTTACACAACCAAACTCAACCATAAATATTAACAAGAAAATATACCTTCAGAGAAAATTATGTTTTGAGGCTTAATATCTCTATGTACTATCCCTGTGGAATGAAGACCATCCAAAGCAAATAGGAGTTGTCTCATAATTGTCTGAATGATTCTATTTTCTCTATCCAAACCCTTGGGCAAGTCTTGAACCTCTCCAAGGATCAATGCTTCTACCTGATGATTTAATAAATCATGATAGTAAAGAGAAGAAAAAACTGGTAGCAGATTACCTGTTTATTTATCATTGTATTGGCTTTTATATAGCCAGTCTAGTACATACAAAGCTGAGAAAGAATAACAGATTAGAGTAAATCTACGTAAAAAAGAAATCAGAAACCTACGGGAATAACGTAAATATGAGGAAGCTGATAAGCACAAGATTAATATCAAAACACTCAATAAAAGTAAATAGTCCTGAACAAATAATAAGAGTCCTAAATTGAAGAAAATTTGCTAGCCGTTATTACGCCTCCCCAAGTTGGCGTCGAGGTCTACTATGCATAACTCGAAAAAGTGTTAACTGAAAAGTGCACGCAGCAGAGGCTTTCTAAGAAGATTTGCAACTTGATCAGCAACATGCAAATGAGCAACTTCAAGTTGTTTGTGCTCAACCTACTCTCGGACAAAGTGGAAGTCCATAGCCACATGCTTCATGCGGTTATGCGAAAAAGGTTGGCACAAATATAAGTGGTGCTAATATTATCATAAATAACTCTTGGAATAGCAGTCAGAGGGAACCGAAGCTCATGAAGAAGATCATCAACTAGATGATCATCAGGCGAGGGGTCAAAAACACTCGTAGATGTCATAGGTGTCGAAAAACCTTTGCAATTATCCATAATAACCTCATGTAGGAGATCCATAGTGTACTTCTCTTGAGAGAGCAGGACCAGTAGAAGAACGAATCACCTCAACACCAAGAAAGTAATGAAGAGGCCCTAAGTCCTTCAGTGAAAAACGTTGGGGGAGAGCCTCAATGATATAATGAGCACCTCGTTGGTGATTGCCAGTCACTAAGATATCATCCACATAAACTAATATATACACAGTGAACCCAAACTTATACAGAATGAAGAGCGAGGAATCAGAATGTGATTTAACAAAGCTTGAGGTGTTGAAGAAGCAGAATTAGTTCCCTGTTGTTGTGGAACTTGTGTAGAGGGAGGAGAAGGAATATTACCTGATTGTGGAGAGATACCATCTGGCACGGAGGAGATAGCTTGCAGGCGTTAAGGGACCATGGGCAATGTAGTCATTGGTGGGGGGCAATATAATTAGTATCCTCCTTGAATTATTGTTCAATAGAGATATTATCCCAAGAAGCATTCTCTGTATTTTTAAAATTGGAAAAGATATTCTTAAAAGAAAATTGTCTTCCAAAAAAGATTACATCCCTAGGGAAATATAATTTGGAACTAACTGGATCAAAACACTAATGGCTATAATATTTATTAGAAAACCCTATATAAACACATGGTGTGGATTGAGGTTCCAATTTATTACTAGAGAAAGGTTTGAGCCATGGGTAGTATAAGCATCCAAAAACTTTGATGGAATTATAATTAAGCACTGCCTGAAATAGGATCTCAAAAGGTGATTTATTTTGTAGATTGGGTTTAGCCAGTTGCAACTGTTGGTCTTAAGAAGTCATATATGTATCCATTTTCTCCGGTGCCACTTTTAGGGCTTTCAAATTTTGCCAAAGCTGGAACATCCTAGTGCCTCTGAATTATTTGGTCCAAGTAGTTGCGAGTATTTCTTTAAACTCAAGGTGATACATGACTGTTTTAAAGATCTTGAAAGGTTTAGGTTGAGTATTTACTTGGGGTCTAACCTTAATAAGTATGGTGGAATGGTTTGAAACCCAGGTTTCAGAATACCTGCCTCCACATGTCCATGAGATTGGATCCGTTGAAGTTTCCCAAGCCTCAGACAATTTTGGAGTACACCTTATGCCCCTGCTATTATTTGTTACAGAAAGTGAAATGCCACCCCTTCGATTTGAATGTGGTCATCTGTAGGGAATTAGCACATTATATAAATGTAGCTGTCTCAACCTCTGTTACAGGAGATCCCATTCTGTCATCAGATGATAGCATGGTGTTGAAGTCCCAACACAGTAGCCACGGTTCAGTGTTAATAGTACCAATTTGCTTCAAGTCCTCCCACAAGCACACCCTATTCTGAGCCTTATTCCTAGCATAGACAACAGTGGGTGCTGCAGAGAATGAGATAGCAGGATCAATCACCCTACAATATATGTACTATTCCTTTATCAGTAATATTTGCACTTGAACATGAGGCTTTTGGAAAATCCATATGATATACGAAATTGAGTGTCCGTGAGGGAGTATCAAGCTATCTTTGAGAAACATTTGACAAGGGTGAATCTATCACAAGAAAATGCAATTAGCTGTTTTCTTGGGGGACTCACAGAAGAATTGAATCTTGCAGTTAAGCTGACAAATCCTGTTACATTGTCACAAGTGTACAAGACTGCTAGGATGCAAGAAGCCCATTTAGCTGCTCATGCAAAGCTCTCAAATAGTCCTATTTTCCTATGGAATCCAGGAGAATTCATAGTGAGCAGAGACTTCAAAATAGATCTCTCTTACCCACACCTGCTGCAGTTTTACCTACAGCTCAGAAAGGGGTAACCAGGAGGAGGTTAAGTATAGAGGAAATGAATGAGAAGAGGGCACAAGGATTGTGTTATTTCTGTACTGAAAAGTATGTTCTTGGTCATAAATGCAAGAACTTAAAACAACTCTATATGCTAGAAGTAGAGGAACAAGAGGAAGCAGCAGGGCAGGAGGATGACAACTATGAGGTGGACAGGGTGGATCAGGAGCAGATTATGGAACATATGGAAATATCCCTACATGCTCTTAATGGATCTTTGGGGTATAGAACATTGAGGGTGACTGGGTATCATTCCAAGAAGCCTTTGCACATTTTAGTAGATACTGGCAGTTCTCACAATTTCATTGACCCTGAACTTGTGAGGTTGTTGGGGTGCAAGATTAGAAACACCAATCCTCAACTAGTAGCTGCAGCTAATGGCAACAGTATGAAGGTAGACAAGGTGTGTAGGATATCTTGGCTATTGCAAGGAGCTGAGTTTACAGCTGAATTCTTACTACTGCCTCTGGGATCTTGTGGGGTGGTATTGGGGGTCCGGTGGCTTTTAACTCTAGGAGACATCAAGATGAATTTCAGAAATCTCACTATGGAGTTCTGGTACAAGGGAAGGAAGCATCTGTTGAGGGGAGCAGGAAAGCAAATTATTTCTTCTGGAGCTGGTAAATTGGAGAAAACAACAGGTATTGAATCTCAATTATGCATGATTCAAGTAGTACCTACTAGATGTACTGAACCATAGTGGTATGCTTTGGAGACAAAAGGGGAAACAGAAATGGATTCCAAGTTATTAGAACTGTTAAATGACTTTAGGGAGCTGTTTGAGGAACCTAAAGGGCTACCCCCATTTAGAGGTGTATTTGATCATACCATATTATTGCAACATGGTACTTAAGCCTGTTAACAAGAGACCTTGTAGGTATCCCTCTGTTAAGAAGGACATCATTGAGTAGTTGGTACAAGAGATGCTAGACCAGGGAATAATACAGCCCAGTAGCAGCCCTTTTGCATCACCTGTAGTCTTGGTGGGGAAAAAGGATGGTCATGGAGGTTGTGTGCAGATTATAGAGATTTAAATAAGCATACAGTGAAGAACAAATTTCCTATACCTGTGGTGGAGGATTTGTTAGATGAGTTAGGGTGTTCTAAGATCTTTTTCAAAATAGATCTAAGGTCTGGCTACCACCAATTGAGAATGGCAATAGATGACATTCCTAAGACTGCTTTAGGACTCATTCTGTCATTTTGAATACCTGGTTATGCCCTTTGGTTTGTCCAATTCTCCAGCAACTTTCCAAGGGTTGATGAATTCAGTTTTTAAGCAGTTTCTCAGGAAGTTTGTACTAGTGTTTTTTGATGATATTCTGATCTATAGTCAAAATCTGGATGATCATCTGTAAGTCTGTCTTCTTGGAGATGAAGTTACATCACTTGTTTGCAAAGGAGAGTAAGTGTTTTTTTGGGTTTCCAGAATTGAATATTTGGGCCATTTCATATTTGAGGAAGGTGTCTCCACTGACCCTCAAAAGATAGCAGCTGTCCAAAAATGGCCAGTGCCAGAGACTGTTAAACAGCTGAGAGGATTCTTGGGATTGGCTGGTTACTACAGAAGGTTTATTAGAAGTTTTGGAGTTATACGCAGACCCTTAACTGATCTTCTCAAAAAGGATAGTTTCAAGTGGTCTCCTGAAGCTGAGGTTGCTTTTAATCAACTAAAAAAAGCACTTACTCAAGCCCCAGACCTTGTTCTTCCTGATTATACTAAGACTTTTGTGGTGGAGACTGATGCAAGTGGTAAGGGTATTGGGGCTGTTCTTATGCAACAAGGACATCCCATTGCATTCATCAGTAAAGGGCTATCTAATAGACATGCTGCTATGTTTGTATATATGATAGGGAGTTGTTGGCAATTGTGCATGCTGTGACTAAGTGGTCTCAGTACCTTCTTGGTCAGAAGTTTATCATTAGGACTGATCAAAGGGCTTTAAAGTTTTTAATGAAACAGAAACTCCATACAAACACTCAGTTGATGTGGTTAACTAAACTGATGCCTTTTGATTATACTATTGAGTATAAAAAGGGGTGGAGAATAAGGTGGCTGATGCACTTTCTAGAGTCACTGGTTCTGAACTAATGGCTTTAGTTATGTCCTCCACTAGTTCTGAGCTACTACAAGAGATCGCTGCTAGCTGGGAGACTGATCTGGATATGAAAGCTCTTATTGAACAACTGCAGAGTAACATTGGTTCTTCTCAGTTCACCTAGTACAATAACCAACTCAGGAGGAAGGGTAGACTAGTGGTTGGTAAAGTTCCTGAACCAAGGAAGTCCATTATTACTTGGTGGCATTGTACTCCACAAGGGGGTCATTCTGGAGTGGATGCAACCTTGAAGAGACTGCTGATTCTCTTTTACTGGAAAGGCATCAGAGAGGATGTTAAAGTTTTTATTCAAAAGTGTAATATCTGTCAGAGGAATAAGGCTGACTTGGTTGCCTATCCAGGGTTATTACAGCCCTTACCTATTCCTGCAGCAGTCTGGTCTCAGATAAGCATGGACTTTATTGATGGGTTGCCCAAATCACATGGTCATGAGGTAATTTTGGTGGTGGTTGACAGCTAAGCAAGTATGGCCATTTTATTCCTTTGAAACATCCTTATTCTGCTCAATCTGTGGCCAAGGTGTTTATGGAGGTAGTAGTCAGCCTGCATGGCTTACCAGATGTTATTACAAGTGATAGGAATGTTGTGTCTTCAAGTTCTTTTTGGCAGGAATTGTTTACTTTGCAAGGAGTACAGTTGAATACTTCATCTGCTTATCATCCTTAGTCTAATGGCCAGACTGAAGTTTTGAACAGATGCCTGGAGACTTATTTGAGGTGCTCTTGCAATGAACAAGCTACCAACTGGTTCTCTTGTTTGCCATGCCTATCCCCCCTCTATAGATATTTCTGATCCCCATTGACCTGATCCAGAGGCTGTTCTTCATAGAAGGATGGTGAAGAAAGGGAATAAGGCTGTTGCTCAGGTGTTGGTCAAATGGCTTGGCTTACCAGCAGATCATGCTACTTGGGAGTTTGTCAACATTCTCAAGACTCGCTTTCCTCATTTTGATCCTTGAGGTCAAGGATCCTTTATTGGCGGGGAGTACTGATATACGAAATTGAGTGTTGGTTAGGAGCTAGTTATAGTCCAAAAAGTAGTTATTAGCCATGTCAGCAGTCCTAGCAAGCATTGGTTGTTAGAAGTTGTTAGAAAAGTTAGTTAGTAGTTCATAGTCGGTTACAGGGTCATTTCTTCTTGTATAAAGCTTAGTGATTGTAAGACACTACTCATTCATTGAAGTAATCATAAAGTCTCCTTTTGAATTCCGTACACCATATCTTCCTCTTCCATTAATACAAGTTGAATACTCGAGCTTTCTCCGATAAAGTTCCTGTTGAAACTGGCTAAAACCTCGGATTGTTAGTGATCCTTGCATTTTGGCTAACACCATACTCTTTCATTTGAGGCCATAGGGTAGCTACAGTAAGTATTCTAGCCCCGGCCTACTTTCCCAATGATGTTCTGAGCTTTATGGTATTTAACTCTTGTTTCCAAACAACCAAAGAATTCTATCTTGTTTTTTTTGCAGAGATAACTTCAGCTCCTTTTGCTTCAGGGGTTGGTTGAGCCCTTTGATGTTTCATGCAACAAGTCTTATGGAGGGGGAAGGGGCCTCCCAAATCACTAGCCTGTCCAGTATCCATGTTCTTTTAATCTCTTGAAGGAAATCAAACATGTTCCCTGATCATGCTGGAGGATGCTAGTTTGTAGCTATAATGTAGAGTTCACGGAGGTAACAGAACCTCCTGGGGGCATTAGACACATTCCCTACTAAGATGGGTACTGTCTGGTTGGGGATCTCAGCTTCCTCTATACCATCCAGCTCTTTTACCACCCAATTCTTTGTGATTTATTTCCTTCTCCCTCTATTGCTCCTCCTCTTCCTGAGGACTTCTTGGAACTCGTCCTCTATAACCTGCTTCTCCTTTCCTTGCCAACAACCCTGCTGGTTGTGCCCAAATCTCATACATATAATACATAATCTGGTTCTCCAATCATACTCAACAATTTGCTGGAATGCTCCAATGGGGGTGACAATTTTAATAGAGTCCAGTAGGAGCTGAGAGACATTGGTTTCCACTAGTATACGAGCATATGATATTCTAGCCATTTTTGTTGTAACCTTATATGTGTATTTAGGTCGACCAATGACACTGATAATCTTGCTTAGAGTTTCACTAGACTAATACCCCACGAGCAAGCCTGGAAAGCCTACCCACAGGGGCTGGTCGTGATATAATCTGGGTTAAACTCAAAATTTAGTTGACCAATTTTACACAGTAAAGGGTTTGTTATGATAGGTATAAGGTCCCCCCATCAAGACCATTTCCCTATCAGCAAATGTCTCGAATCAAAAGATAAAATACCCAGACCTATGAGCAAGTGTTTGGGGCTTTGCAGCAAAGTCCCAGGTATTAGATACAAAACTGTCCATGGATTTCATATGCGGTGTGTCTCCAATCACAAACCCTATCAAAGAAGATTTCCAATAGTCTTCGTGTGATTTCTAGTCGCCCTCCATTATACTCGTAACTACTTTACCCTGCTTCATAGTCGGAGGAATGTAAGAGAGAATTTCACCTTTCTGGGTTGTTCTGTTTGCATGGAAATCTGTCTTTTCTACTGGTGTGGGCTGAGTAGAGGTCTCAGCGTTTGAGAAATGAAGTGGACGAGTTGCTGGAGTACCATTGAGACTCCGTAATCCTTCAGAATCGCTGATTTCTGAGAGACAGAATCTAAGACCAATTGTTATCCTTTAGGAATAGACTGGAATTGAGAGAGTAGATGGCTCCCAAAGGTGATGGATGGGAGCTGATGCCGTTTACCATCTGCCAGAGTAACTATTTTGCTCTTGTTAGTACAAGCTCGAGCCATGGATAACTGCTGAAGGAGTACATTAGCAGACTTTGCTATAGTGCTTGGAGAGCAAAAACCTGTAGCTCCTTCATTCAAAAACCCCAGCTCACCCTCGAATATCAAATATATATATATATATATATATATATTTTAAATTCTATACCTTTTCTCCCTCCAAGACCCTGGTATTCACCTTAATCGCAGATTCACAATGGTATAAGCACAGACCTCTAATTTCATCCAGGAAAATTCGCCCAATGAAATAGGGAAATGGGTTAAATTAATCGCAGATTCACAATGGTATAAGCACAGACCTCTAATTTCATCCAGGAAAATTCGTAATGAAATAGGGAAATCGTTAAATATCTATCCAGGTCAATTGGAATTGCTGAACATTTACCATAAGCAAAGCATTTGAATGAGAAAATCTAGAGTATGTTTTGTTATACAAGGACTGTTAGACAACTAATAGAATTTCATGTTGTGTCCTCAAAGCAGTTCCTCCTGTAGGTTAATAGGAGAACTACACCAATATGCATTAGATCTACATATAAAAGCTGTTAATGTTGGACACAGAACCTAGCTAACAATACAATGGAATCATGATAAAGAAAAATACCTACATTGTAGGGAAACTCTCTACTCTGCATCAAATCAGCAAGTGTAGCTTCCCCTTCGAAACGCCAAAGGAGCCAATACTCTGCTCCTTTCTTTGAAGAACTCTAGCAACCATTTTAAACATAAATAACTCAAAACTCATAGAAAGATTGCAATTTCCAAAAGTGCATGTGATAATGGATATTAAACAAAATACAAGTATACCTCTAGAAACCCATAGAGAAAATCAGCACAACTATTAGCACAAGCTCTACGCACACGCTCATTCATCCATATTTCCACTGCTCCATATTCTGTTGCTCTTTTTAAGACTAAATCACCACCCTTCATGCCCGAAATAAAAAAACTGGTATTAACGACTCGTGCCTGTTTGAGTTGACAACCACGGTTTCTCATAGAATGTATCGAGCAGATAGCAGCTATAGTTTGAGATTTTGTACATGAAAATCCATAATTAGTGATAATAACATGGAAGTGCCAACATCAAATTGACTGGGTGCCACTCTTTAAGACTTAGGGAATATATGGCTAAAATGAAGAATCTTGCAACTTCTGGAGCTTTAGATAATTCATCCAAGACATACCTTTGACGATAGCTTTCTTGCCAAAGAAACTCTATAAACAGCACCAAAAGATCCCTCACCCAATTTCTTTCCCAACACAATATCATCCTGCAAACAAAGCGCAGAAGAATTTGGGAAAAAGAAGAGGACCTAACTAACTAATTCAGAAGTAGTATTATCAAAGCACCTTCTTATAAGTAGATCGAAACAATCTTTCAACAAAGGCAAGGACAAACATATCGAAGAAACCAGGAGCGACACCAGGAGTAGCCCAGAGGTAAGACAGGGTACCCAAAGCCAAAATAACTCCAGGAACAGTGACTGTGATCGCATTTGACTTGGGCAGTGTGCTTCTATAAATTATATCACCACACTCCATTACAGTACAGGGTAGTCCTACCCCAACTCCAACAAAAAGATCATGCATAAAGCTACTAAGCATTTCACCTCCATGAGCGTAAATTATCCTTGAATTGGATTGTTTCTTGAATGGTATGTTCAAAGATAAAGGCAGCTTGAGTTTGTTGCCCAGAAATGAAGAGTGTAATACAACTCCACCTATGGCGACTGCAGCCATGGGGTTTTTTACACTATAGTTGGATCAGAAACTTTTTAGCTTTCCTTGGACTTGTTACTGAATTTCCTGGATTATTTTAGCAAGATTTTCTTTTCAATCAGTGGCAGTCATTACAGGTGTTCTTCTTTGTGGAGGCAAGTGCTTGATTGGATTGGCAAAAATCCATAGCCACAAATGACACGTACTTTGACTGATTAGGTC
>JACEIK010006972.1:17605-50348 GCA_018107945.1 Datura stramonium
CTATCATATATTTTAAAAGAATCCCTCAAATATATCTGCTGGATTGGATCATTTGGTTAGCGTGATCCAAGTTTGAGCCCTATAGCTGTTACATCGTTATCATTTTTGTTTTTAGTTGACAATTTAAAAAAAAATACATAAAATGTGTAGATGACAGATTTTGAATTGACAAAATAACATATGCAAAGTGGTGTTTAAACCATCAGTCTACAAAGCGAGTTTCATCCAATATTGCCATTTAATTCATATTTATACATTAGGGCATCAGTCGTATTTAATATGGATATTGCGTGATATCATTTCGACTAACGTGGATTTATGCTCTCGTTATTTTTTCGAATGTTGATCCGCCTGTTAATAAATAACAAAGAGAAGTTCTTTTTAATCGTCCAAAGTTACATACAACTATCTCGTTGCGTTGCATATGGACCAAAAAATTTTGTTCTTCCAATTCCAGACTACTATTTGTTATATTTATGTTGGAATTACTCCCCCTATTCATTTTTAGTTGCTAGGTTTACTAAAAATAGTTGTTCCAAAATAGTTGCTAGTTTCAAAATTCAAGAAATAATTGACCACATTTTTTCAACTTTACCCTTAATACTTAAGTCACTTTAGAATGTGAAAAGAATGATTATTATATGTTTTCAAAAAGTATCTATCAATCAATAGAGTTATATTAGTCAAATTGCAATCCTTATTAAATTTTTTTACTGGATATGAAAATCTTATCCTAGAAACTAAAAAGGAATGGAGGAGTAATACATTTCTTAAATATTATCCATGACCTTTTGTTCTGGTAAGAATCTTTTAAACTTTCAAGACTATTATTTAAAATTCTTCAATATTATCTTTTAGTTTTTCACGAAGTCTTTTAGGAACTTGTGGGGCATGCATCTTACTAATTATGCAAGACTCTTGAATTGATTTTTTTTAAAATAATATTAATAGGGGATAACACATATTTTCCTTTTAGAACTTGTCCTATTTATTAATTATATGTAATTTTGGTAAGGATTCTATTATCCCTATCTTTGTTAAATTTGTAATAAGTATCACCTTTTCAAACCAGATGCCTAAGACTTTTGCTTGATAAATTGTCCTCATATCAAAGATGAACAATTACAGAGTTTATTTCCATGTCATCAACTAGTTCAGAAATAAAAACTATATTTAAAGGTTTCTAAGCCCATAACCTCTTAAAGAATCGATCATTCCCAAAAATACTAATCAAATAATTGATGTGAAGGTTAAAAAAGAATAACAAAAAAAAACAATAACAACAGAACAAATGAGCTAGATAATCTTTTAATCATTGTAACAACGACACTTGAGGAGGTAGGGGTCAGAGTATCAGGCCCTAAACTCAACGCTGCCACACAACAGGAATTCGATGTATTAACATCACAGGATATGCCCTTTTTTATTATTAACTAGTTTCTCAGCACGTGTATGTTGATTCATGTAATACACATTATTGTAATAATATCAATATTATCAAATAAATTTTTGAGTAAATAATTATACATGAAAAAACAAAGCATAATTTTTATGAATGAATAATGTGAATTATTTTCAAGTGACTTGTTTGTTGAGGTCAAGATGATTGAGGTAAACCTATGAAGATTAATAATCAAAGCATAGAAAAATGTGATTATTTAAATTTTTTGAGGTACAAACATGCAACTAAGTGTATCTTACTTTTTCTTTTTAACAAATTTTTAGACCTGTGGTCCTTTAATTTATTTAATCAACAATTAATCCAATACAATTGATGGGCTGACTTCACAGTCTAACCTAATACAGTCCTGACCTGGATCCAACAAAATCTGGTTATTCCCGAATACACCCCGATAATCTAGGGTTCGTTCGTGTCTCCTCTCTGACCTCTATCTGATGTATCCCTTCGCCAGCTCTCAGTTTCTCCTTTTGGTTCTCTGGGTGATCAACCTGCTGCCGAATACTCGCCATTATTGAGCTCAACATGCAGCTCAAAAGGTATTTTTCAGCTTTTCTTCTTCCCTTTGTTTCTTTGCCTGACCTTACCTCTCCTTTTTAGATGGTAATTTCGGTGACTCCATAAATGAGTAGAGTCATACTTCTAGGTTGTCTAGTTGTTGCCTCAGGATCGAGGAAAGTCTGTTTCCCTACTCCTCTCTATTCTTCGGTTCTCCATTGATAGCTACTATCTGATTATTCAACTCGTTTTCTCCCTTTTGCCGGTAGCGCTTTTTGAATGCTGCCATAGTGTAGGCTTGGCAGCTCTTCCCCGTGTAATTCTAGTTTGTTGCTTGTACAGAACTAACCTGGGGAACAGTGTCACCTTGTTAATATTTTGGAATGATCTTTTTCATTTTGATTCGTAGTTGTGGTATTTGCATCTTACCTGTATATAGTATCCCTTTGCATGTTGTTGGTAATTGCTGGAAGTTAACATATATTCTCTTACCTGCTTGATTGAATGCTGAATTAGATATGATATCCGCCAATTGATTAGCCTCTCTGTAAACATGATTAATTCTCACATTGCATCTTTCAATCATATCCATTATGTCCTCCACATATTCAGCTATCTCCCAAGGAATTTTCCAAGTTTTTGTCAATATTTTCTTGAGACTTAGTGAATCTGTCTCTAGAGCAATGTTATATCCTTTACTGTTGCTGTACTGCATTGCCTCCTTCACTGCTCTTACCTTTGCCTTCATATTACTATTGATTCCCATTTCTTGAGCCTCTAACATATAGTAAATTGCCTCTAGCATCTCTCAGGCAAAAGCCATATGCACTTAGTACCGATTTCCTTTGCAAGCACTATCAATATTCACTTTTATCCATGACTCCATAGGGAACTCCCATATGATTGTCTTGTAGTATAACTTAGGCTTGTAATGCTGAAGGACATTAATAATTCCATCCCATTGCCCAGGGACTGTCATCCATAGGTTATCTGGATTTAACAAACATTTGCACTGTTTGTTGGATCATCATAGTTAATTTGAATGTGTTGATGTCCTTCCTATGTCTTTTAGAATTCCTTCCCTTCCAAAGATACCACATTATGATCATTGGCATTTCCCTGAATAGGCCTTGTAGCTTTGTAGGGGCTAGTATCTTCCACCATGTATTTATGAGTTGCTGTAGATGCATTCCATCCAGATTGAAACCTACACATGTAGCGAACTGCTTTCATAGTTTTAGTGCTATGTGAACTGTTAGAAATAAATGATTCAAGGTTTCTTATTTGTGATTCTCACAGCAATAACATATGTACACCAGGTGTATCTTCATCTTCCATAAAATGTCATCAATAGGGATTCTTTTTTTCCACACTCTCCAAAGGAAAAAACTAAGTTTGAAAAGAATCCCTTTTATCTAGATGTTTGATAGCCAAGATACCTCCTCCTTTCTTTTCCTCATTATTTGATAAACAGAACTCACAGAGAATTCTCCTTTGTGGCTAGCCATCCACCAAGGTATATCTCTGTATCTAGTGTCAGCTGGCTTGACATTTCTGATCACATGTTCTGTCATCTCTTCTAACAGCCTGCTTCTCACCTTTTCTCTATTCCAACCCCCATTCCGAATGAACTCTTTCACCTCCAGCTCTTCCTCATCCTTTCCTCTTTCTTCAATATAATATAGAGCTCCCTGTTGAGTCCAATTATTAAACCAAAAGTTAGCATTACCAGCCTTAATCTGCCACCATATCTCATGCTCCACCTCTTCTCTAATGAGAATCATCATACTCGAGCTGGGATGCACCTCTTGCATTAGCTATCAGTGGATATATTTTTCTTCAGTATTTGTTTCACATAAAAGTACCCCACAAGGAAAACGTAGAGGTTCTAAAATTCCACCACAGTTTTGCCATCAAAGCTTTAGCAACATCTTGTAAAGATCTTACCCCAGTCCATCTTCTATCCTAGGGACACATAAATCATCCCATGCCACCAAGTGTCTTCCTTTAATCCCTCCTGTATGACCCTAGAAGAATTTAGCAAAAATCCTATGGATCTGATTTATTACATCTTTAGGGGGGTTCATAGCTGATAGGAGATAAATTGACATAGATTGAAGGACATGATTAATCAGAGTATACCTTCCTCCATGAGTTAAGAATTTATTCTGCCAGGATATTAACCTCCTAGTGATCTTTCTTATTAAGTATTTAAAATGTTCCTTCCTCTTTCTTCTATAAAAAACAGGGCATCCCAAGTAAGTTAAAGGGAAGAATTCTTGATTAAAACCTGCTCACTTCCTTATCTTTTGAGTCATTATTAGATGTGTCTTCTCATGTAAGTAAAAGAAACTTTTCCCTTTATTTATAAGTTGTCTTGAAACCCTCTCATATTCAGCCAATATCCTGATCATACTCATTATTGATCTTTTGTCCCCTAAAGAGAACAAAATGGTGTCATCTGTATAAATAGATGGTTGATGGCTGGACTCCATTTAGGCATGCCAAATCCCCTAAACTCTGCATTATTGTGGAGATTGTTCGGCCCCCTAGCTAAGACTTCAACAACTATGATGAATAGTATAGGGGATAGAGGATCCCCTTGTTTTAATCCTCTAGATGATTTGAAAAAACCATTAGCCTGTCTATTAACTAGTACTTAGTATCAAATATTGGACACCAATTTCCGAACCATATCAATCATCCTTTTTGAGAATCCAAAACTTCTTAGCATTTTAGTCAGGTATATTCAAGATACCCTGTCATATGCTTAGCCATATCCAATTTCACCATCACATTATGCCATCTTTTTTTTATATTAATATCTCTTATAATCACCTGTGCAAGCAGTACATTCTTTGTGATACTCCTATCCTTCACAAAACCAATTTGATTTCTAGATATAATACCAGGCAGACAGTCAACCATTCTCTCATGAACAACTCTTGATAGGATCTTATTCAAAAAGGTGCTTAGAGCTCTCACCATATTTGTGATGTCAGTGCCAACAATATCCCAACATTCTTGATAGAATTTTCCTAAGAATCCATTAGGTCCACTAGCACTATCACCATTCAGCTCAAAAGCCACTGTCTTCACCTCTTCTTGATATAGCATCCTATCCATCTATGCATTAACCTCTTCAGCAATAATCTTAGGAATACTGTTTAGCATACTAAAGTCAGTTACATCCTCCTCTTTTCTGAATTTGTCCTAAAAAAAGCCACTGTTGCTCCCCCTATTATTTCCTGTGATGTCAATAATTGCCGTTGAGAGTCTTTAATTTCCCCTATGTTCAACCTCCTCCTTTTTCCATTCACATATGAGTGAAAATATTTGCTATTGCTATCTCCTTCTTTAAACCACCTCATTCCATCCTTTTGCTTCCAATATTCATTCTCCATGCTCCTTTACCTTTTCAGCTCTATTACAACTCGAGCTGAGACCCTGGATCGGGACACGGAACCTAGAACCATAAATGGCTCCAAGTTGACCCATGGCATGAACATGATAACTAAAGATCATCATAAACAAAGCTGATAACTAAATTCTAAAATAGCGGAAGTCTGAGTAACAAAACGTCTATCCAACGGTAACCTCATAACACTGAATCCGAAGCTGAATATACAAGTCTATGTTTGAAAAGCCTCTAACATACTGACGAGCTGATGGGACAATATCCCAACTAGCTCACTAGAAGTCTGAAACTGAAAATAACATAACTCAACTAACTGAAGGTCCTCGAAGGATAAGGACTCACCAACTGGAGAACTAGATTCAAGCTTTGGAGACTAACTAGCGGCGGGACTGAATCTGAACGTTTGAACTTGTATCATGAAATGATACAACATAGAGAATCCAGTCAGTACTTGCAATGTACTGAGTATCCAAGGTAAGTAAAAATTGAAATCATGCATATCATAAATCATAACATCATAAGATTTTGAGAGTAAAGGTTGCATGGTGATATTTGAAAACATGAATATACATAAACTAGATATCATAACTGAATTGAATGACCCAAAGCTGAAATTGAGATTTTTAAGTAAAACTGATAACTTGCTCATTGGGTCAAACCTGCTGAAAACATAATATCATAACTGGAAAACATGCATAACTGAGATCATGAGGAAAAATGGGAGACTTGTCATATAACCAACACTATCACGATAGAGTTTATGTGATCCCAATTATCACACTCAAGTGGACAGAAGCGTCCAAAGCCTTGCTAGGGCTAAGGGAACTAGCATGATATCGATATCAAGCTGATCCAATAGGGGCATGGGAAGCTCACAAGAGAGGTCCCGAAGTAATATGCGAAATCCTGCATTGGCACATAGTTCTGTGACCCAGGGTTTTCATGAACCCCTAGCCTACTCAGTGCTAGAAATTACTCCCAAAAACATGCAAAGTGCTCTCCATCGTTTTTCAACAAAGCTGAACCATCATTTTTTAATGAAGTGATAATGAAATCACATGCATAATCTGAAATCTGAATATGGGGAGACCTGGCTCCAAACATACCATAAGCTGAATAGGGGAGTATAGACTTCAAAACCATAAGATAAGCTGATTTATAAAACTGAACTGAATAATGAAAACATGCTAAAACTAAGTGGGATTACCCAAAATCTGAAGATCATGTATACTTGAAATAGATTTCACTAGTCAAAAATCATAGATTTATATATGGGTAATTTATAAACATAATTACATGCTAGATACTTCATCATGCTTGAAGTCATCAATCATAAACTAGACTTTTTCATGAACTTGCATAATTGGGCATAATCTTTTAAAACATGAAATCATGAATTCTTAATCAATTAGTACATAAAATCTGCCCATAAATCTTAAAACATGCTTTAAAACATGAAGAGAATTGACCCATAAATAAATCATAGAGAATTTCATAAGTTTGAGTTAAAACCCCACATGATCATCCACTTGAATTAACACTTGGATTCATGAACTTGAAGAGAAACTTCGGCATGAGAGTGAAAGGATACTCTCATTCATGGCCCAACATATCTAGGTAAGCTGAATCTACACCCTTCCTTGAAAGCCCAAGAGATTTGGGAAAGAACTTGAAGAATTCTAGGTTTGATCTCTTATGAAATCCTCTAAACTTGCATGCATGGGAAGAAAATGGGTTAGAATAGGCTAAACCCTCTTAAAACCCTCCTAATAGAGCATAAAATGACATAGTTTAGGGCTTAGGAGTTTAGAAATTATGAAAACACCCTTACTAATTTTACAGTAAAATTAACATTGCCGGTCACAACGAGGGACATCACGAGTCGTTAGGAGGAGTGATGACTCGTGGCCCTCACTCGTTACCTTCACTAGAATTCCAACCTCCAACATAACCATCCTGACCACGATCTACTTGACGAGTCGTGAAGTGACACCACAACTCGTTGCACCATCCGCGAAGACCCCCTGACCACGACTCTTTACTGGCTTAGTATCCCATCACGAGCCACTCCACGATTCGTTAGGTGACCTGATGAGTCACCTGATGAGTCGTTCTGTGGCTTATGCAGATTTCTTCCTGCTTCCTCTGTTCAACCCTTGGGTCTGATCTTAGGGACTTTTGGGGTATTACAATATCTCTCCCTTGGGAACATTCATCCTCGAATATGGGTAACCATACTGAATAGCTGGGGAAAGGAATTGTAATCCCAAATACTGACTATCTGAAGCTGAAAACTAACGGAGTGATTGACTCCGGGCTGACACACATGACTGAACTGAATTCATGAATCACACATACATACACTAACATGAAGGAACTGAGAGACATGAACTAAACATGAAACTGAATAAAGTACTAAGGAGGAAATTGATGCCTCATGTTGGAACGAAGCTGGAAGGGTATAGATGTGGGTATTTAGCCATCATATTTGCTTTGTCTTCCTATGTAGCTCTCTCAACAAGCTGATTTCTCCATAGAACCTTTACTGAAGCTACTTCTTTATTTCTCAACTTTCGAACCTGACGATCAAGTATCTCAACTGGCACCCCCTCATAGCTAAGGTTATCCTTCACACCTACGCTCTCCACCAGAACAACCAAAGTCGGATCACCAATGCACTTCTTTAACAATGATACATAAAAGACAGGATGTACCGAAGCCAACTCCAATGGTAGCTCTAACTCATAGGCCACCTTACCAACACGTCTCACAATCTGGTAGGGGCCAACATATCGAGGACTAAGCTTCCCTTTCTTTCAGAACCTCCTTACCCCCTTCATGGGAGATACCTTCAAGAACACCCAATCATCAATTTCAAACTCAAGCTCTCTCTGCCTAATATCGACATATGACTTTTGACAACTTTGAGCTATTTTTAGCCTTTCTCTTATAAGTTGAACTTTCTCCATAGCCTCATGAACTGAATCTAGCCCTATCAACGTAGTTTCACCAACCTCAAACCAACCAATAGGCGATTTACATCTCTGCCCATAAAGAGCCTTAAATGGAGCCATCTAAATACTGGAGCGGTAACTATTGTTGTAAGCAAACTTGATAAGAGGTAAATGATCATTCCAACTAAATTTGAAGTCAATCACATGTGTCCTCAACATATCCTCAAGAGTCTGAATGATTCACTCAGCCTGACCATCGGTCTGCAGGTGAAAAGCTGTGCTAAGCTTGACCTGAGTACCAAGTCCCTTCTGAAATGACTTCCAAAAATGCGAGGTGAACTGAGTACCTCTATCTGATATGATGGAACAGGGAACTCCATGTTACCAAACTAACTCCCAAATGTACAACTTAACATAATCCTCTGCTGAGTCGGTAGTTTTGACTAGTAGAAAATGGGCTACTTTAGTCAGCCAGTGTACAACCACCCAAATAGAGTCATACTGTCGACGTATGCGAGGCAACCCTGTAATGAAATCTATATTGATATCTTCCCACTTCCAAGTGGGGATACTGATGTCTTATAGCACACCTCCTGGTCTTTGATGCTCAACTTTCACTTGTTGACAATTTGGACACTTAGCCACAAACTCTGCTATGTCTTTCTTCATGCCATTCCACCAATAGACTTCTCGTAGGTCACAGTACATCTTGGTGGAACCAGGGTGGATAGAATACCGTGAATCATGAGCCTCATGCAACATCTGTTCTCTCAAGTCATCAACATTCGAAACACACAAAGGACCCTGATATCGAAGTACACCATCACCCCATTGGGAGAAGGCCTTTACCTTCTGATTCTGAACCGCTTCCTTCAACTTTACCAAAACAGGATCTTCATCTTGCCTAGCCTTGACCTCCATCACCAAAGAAGATTCTGAACTGTTCTGAAAAATGACACCACCATCCGCCGAATCAATAAGGTGAACCCCTAATCGTGCAAGACGATGTACATCCTTCACCAACTCTTTCCTTCCATCTTCTACATGAGAAACACTTTCCATAGATAGTCTGCTAAGGGCATCCTCCACTACATTGGCCTTGCTCGGGTGGTAAAGGACACTTATGTCATAGTACTTAAGTAGCTCTAACCATCTCCTTCGTTGCAAATTCAAATCCTTCTGGGTGAACATATACTATAGGCTCTTATGGTCCGTGAACACATCTACATGCACCCCATACAAGTAGTGCCTCCAAATCTTTAATGTGAACACCACTACTGCCAATTCTAGGTCATGTGCCAGATAATTCTTATCGTGAGTCTTAAGTAGTCTAGAGGCATATGCAATGACCTTACCCTTCTACATCAACACACAACCAAGAACAATCCTAGAGGCATCACAATACACAACAAATCCGTCTATACCCCTCAGGTAGGGTTAATACCGGGGCTGAAGTGAGTCGAGTCTTTAACTCTTGAAAACTCTTCTCACAGACATCCAACCACTGAAATTTAACTTTCTTATGGGTCAACTTAGTCAACGGTGCTGCAATGGAGGAAAATCCTTCAACAAACCTCCTATAGTAGCCACCTAAACCCAAGAAACTCCTTATATCCGAAGGATTAACTGGTTTAGGCCAATTCTTTACAGCTTTTATCTTTTGAGAGTCCACCTGCACACACTCTCTTTACACCACATGACCCAAAAATGCTACTGCATTCAGCGAAAACTCACACTTGCTGAATTTAGCAAACAACTGGTAATCCTTGAGCATCTGTAGCACAATCCTTAAATGAGCGGTGTGCTCCTCCTTGCTCCAAGAGTATATGACGATGTCGTCTATGAAGACAATCACGAACATATCCAAGTATGACTTGAACACCCTGTTCATCAAATCCATAAAAGCTGCAGGAGCATTCGTTAGTCCAAAAGACATAACTACGAACTCTTAGTGACCATACCGAGTCCTGAAGGCTGTCTTTGGGATGTCACTCTCTCTAACTCTGAGATGGTGATAACCGGACCTGAGGTCTATACTTTGAGAAACACTTAGCACCCTGAAGTTGGTCAAACAAGTCATCAATCCCGGGGAAGGGATACTTGTTCTTGATTTTAACCTTGTTCAACTGTCGATAGTCAATGCACATACGAAGAGATCCATACTTCTTTCGAACAAGGAGAACTAGTGCACCCCACGGGGACTTGCTAAGCCTGATGAAGCCCTTATCTAAGAGATCCTTCAACTGCTCTTTCAACTCCTTTAGCTCAACTGGATTCATTCTGTAAGGAGGAATAAATATAGGTTGCGTATTGGAAAGAAGGTCAATACCAAAATCAATCTCTCGCTCGGGAGGGACTCCTGGTAGATCATCTGGAAAAACCTCTAGATACTCACACACTATAGGAACTAACTGGAGAGTTGGGGTTTTAGATGTTGCATCCTTAACCCGAACTAGATGGTAAACAAAACCCTTGGAAATCATCTTTCTAGCCTTAAGGTAGGAATCGAAGTGACCTACAGGCACAACTGAACTACCCTTCCATTCTAGGACTGGCTCACCCAAAAACCCAAAATCTACCATACGGGTTCTACAATTCATTGAGGCATAATATGCATGCAACCAATCCATGCCAAAGATAATATCAAAATTAGTCATATCTAACTCTAGTAGATCGGCTGAGGTGACTTTATGAAGAACTATGATAGGGCAATTCCTGTAGATCCATCGAGCTATAACTGAGTCACCGACTGGAGTAGAGACTGAGAAGGGTTCTGATAGGATTTCGGGGTTGAATCGGAATCTAATAGCAACATCGGGATTCACAAAAAACAAGACAACCCCTAGATCTAACAATGCATAAACATCAAGATGGAATACTCGTAACATACTAGTGACCACATCTGGAGAGACCTCCTGCTCCTGACGGGATGAGAGAGCATCAAACCTGTTCTGACGCTGACCCCCACCTGCACTAGTGGATGCCCCTTGCTGAGCTAAGCATGCTGGTGGGGCTGCTGAACTGGTAACTGGGTCATGGTCTCTACCATGGCCCTGTTTGGCCGCTAGACAATCTCTGAGCATGTTACTAGGTTTCTCGCACCCAAAACATGCCCCTGAATCTGCTAAACACTAATTGTTGTGCCTCCTACCACACCTATCATAAATTGGAATGCTGGGCTCCACCGACCTGCTCCTCTGACTGGAGAGCCTGATGTATTTTCCCTCTGATCACGCCTAGACCTGGATGGCACATTGGCAGATGACGACGCTGGGGCTGGCGATCGCTGATGGGACTGCTGGCGATGTCCACCACTAGATCTATACTGGGAAAACCCAAAACTATCTGTCCTCGCCCTCTTGGCCTCTCTCTCCCTCTCCCTCATCTGCACCGCCTCCATCTGCTGGGCATACAAGACTAATCGGGAGATGTCAATGTCCCGATGAAGCATGGCGATCCTGCAGTCCTTGACCAAATAATCCGCTACTCCATTAACAAATTTGCTCATCCAAGCCCTCTGATCGTCCACCATCTCCGGTGCATACTTGAACAACCAGGTGAACTCTAGAGTGTACTCCTAGATGGTCATGTTATTCTATTTCAGATTCATGAACTTGGCCACCTTGATTTCCCTTATCTCCTGAGGAAAAAATTGGTCGGATGCAGTGAGAAACTCATTCCAACCAATGGGGCCCGCTCTGACTCCCCGGCTATCATTCCACTACCTATACCATATATGAGAGACTCCTTTCAACTGATAGGAGTCTAAGTCTGCACACTCCTCTCCTGTCACCCCCATAATCTGGGTAACCTTCTGGATATCCTCTATGAAATCGTGTGGGTCCTTCTCCACTCTCGATCCAAGGAACTCAGGGGGATTCATTATGAGGAAGTCTCAGACTCTAGCCGCCACTGCGTTCCCATTCTGGGGAACATGAGCCACTGCCTACTGATTTACCTGAGCATTCAATGCTTGTGCCAACATTTGAATGGCTGCCCTAAACTCTGAATGGGCAACATGCTCGGGCACGGGATTCGCTGGGGCTGGTGGGCTTGCTGGTGCCTATCTCCATTGCCATCCTCATGGCCATTTTCATTCCTGTTCCTTCTTCTATTCATACGGGTGGGAGGCATGATTCTGAAAATGCGTAAAGCTGGAGTTATAGGAATTGAGAGAGTTGAACTCATAGCACGAGATAAAATCATGAAAGAAGGGAAGTTTCCTAAAATGTTTTGTAGCCTCTCCATCTGGCGTGCTTCACATCCATGAAAAAGACTCTACTTAACATGACTTTCAGACACCCTATGACACTTCAAAACCTAAGACTATGATACCAAGTTTGTAATGACTCGAGCTGAGACCCCGGATAGAGACATGGAACCTAAAACCATAAGTGGTTCCAAGTCGATCCATGACATGAACATGATAACTAAAGATCATCATAAACAAAGCTGATAACTAAATTCTGAAATAGTGGAAGTCTGAATAACAAAACGTCTATCTAACGGTAACCTCATAACACTTAATCTGAAGCTGGATATACAAGTCTATATCTGAAAAGCCTCTAACATACTGAAGAGCTGATGAGACAATACCCTAATTAGCTCACTAGAAGTCTGAAACTAAAAATTACATAACTCAACTAACTAAAGGTCCATGAAGGATGATGACTCACCTATTGGAGAAATGGATTCAAGCTCTGGACACTGACTAGTGGCGGGACTGAGTTTGAACATCTGAACCTATATCATGAAATGATACTGCATAGAGTATGTAGTCAGCACTTGAAATGTACTGAGTATGCAAGGCAAGTAAAATAGGCTGAGTAAGTAAAAACTAAACTCATGCATATCATAAATCATAACTTCATAAGATTCTAAGAGTAAAGGCTGCATGATGATTTTTGAAAACATGAATAGACATAAACTTGATCTCTTAACTGAATCGAATGACCCAAAGCTGAAATTGAGATTTTTAAGTAAAACTAATAACATGATCATTGGGTCAAACCTGCTGAAAACATATATCATAACTGGAAAACATGCATAACTAAGATCACAAGGAACAATGGGAGACTTCTTATATAACCAACACTATCATGATAAAGCTTACGTTATCCCAACTATCATACTCAATTGGGAAGAGTCTTTCAAAGCCTTGCTAGGCATAAGGGCACTACCATGATATCGATATCAAGCTGAAGGCCCAATCGGGGCAAGGGAATCTCACAAAGGAGGTCCCAAAGTAACATGCGAAATCCTACGTTGGCACGTAGTTTTGAGACCCGAGGTTTTCATGAACCCCTAGCCTACTCGGTGCTAGACACTTCTCCCAAAAACATGCAAAGTGCTCTCCATCATTTTTCAACGAAGCTGAACCATCATATTTCAACAAAGCTGATAATGAAATCGTATGCATAATCTGAAATCTGAATATCGGAAGACCTGGCTCTAAACATACCATAAGAAGAATAAGGGAATATAGGCTCCAAAATCATATGGTAAGCTGATTTATAAAACTGAACTAAACCATGAAAACATGCTAAAACTGAGTGGGATAACCCAAATTAAAAGATCATGCATACTTGAAATAGACTTCACTAGTCAAAAATCATAGATTCGTATCTAGGTATTTCATAAACATAATTACATTCTAGATACTTCATCATGCTTGAAATCATCAATCATAAACTAGACTTTTCCATGAACTTTCATAATTGGTAATCTGTTAAAAAATGAAATTATGAATTCGTAATCAATTAGTACATAAAATATTCCCATGAATCTTAAAACATACTTTGAAACATAAAGAGAATTGACCCATAAATAAATCATAGAGAATTTCATAAGTTTGGGTTAAAACCCCACATGGTCATCCACTTGAATTCACACTTGTTTTCACGAACTTGAAGGAAAACTTGGGCATGAAAGTGAAAGGATACTCTCATTTATGGCACTACATACCTGGGTAAGCTGAATCTACACCCTTCCTTAAAAGCCCAAGATATTTGGGGAAGAACTTAAAGAATTCTAGGCTTGATCTCTTATGGAATCCTCTAAACTTACATGCATGGAAAGGGAATGGGTTAGAATAGGCTAAATCCTCTTAAAACCCTCCTAATAGAGCTTAAAATGATGTAGTTTATGGCTTAGGAGTTTAGGAATTACAAAAATACCCTTACTAATTTCACAGTAAAATTAACACTACCAGCCAATGGGGGACATTACAAGTCGTCAGGAGGAGTGACGACTCATGGCCCTCACTTGTTACCTTCACTGAAATTCCAACCTCCAACTTAACCATCTTGACCACGATCCACTTGACGAGTCGTGAAGTGACACCACAACTCATTTCACTATCCGTAAAGACCCCCTGACCATTAATCGGGTATGATCTTAGGGACTTTCGGGGTATTATAAGCTCTGCTTCTTCCTTGTTCAATGTCATGACCCAAGCTTAGACTCTAGATGCGACATGGGACCTATAACCATGAATCACTCCAAGCTAACCCATGGTATAACATAATTCTAACATAACAATAGCTAATAGATTCTATTTGAGCGGAAGCTTGAATGAACATAACTAATAAAAAGGAAATGATAAAAATCTGATAACAACACTAAGTCATAAGCTGAAACTAGTATTACACTGTCTGAAAGCCTCTACTAATCTGATGAGCTATTGGGACCAACCCCCAACTAAATCCAACATATGAAACTAGAGTTACTGAAACAAATAAAACCAAACTCCCGTCCTCAGAAAATGAGGACTCACCACTTTCAGCGTATAGAGTCTGGAGCGTGTAGAACCGCAGGCCTGAGTCTGAATACCTGGATCTATATCATAAAATGATATAGCACATCAAGTATGCGGTCAGTACTTGGAATGTACTGAGTATATGGGAAACGTAACTGAAGCTAAGAACATGCTAGTATGCTTAAAAAGACTGATCTAAATACATAACCGAGGTGAAGTACAATGACCCTATCTGAGATGTATAATTACTAATATGATGTTCTCGTCTGAAATCATTTAATGAAATATAAGTAAATCTAGTTTTTGGGTCATGTACATGTACTGAAGAGTGAATATGAAAAACTCTAACTGAAATAATTGTACTGAAACTGGACCTGAATTGTACTGTATGAGAGGCTATTAACTGATATTCTCAATGTGAGCATCATAGAGCCCGACCTGTAATCCCGAATGTAAGGGTGTCCATACCTTTCCAAGGTTAAGAACACTGACTGGCGTGATATCACTCGTGAACTTAGGGAGACAATTTCTAATAATGATGACCCCTGCATACACCCATTGAGGCAAGGGAGGCACTCTAATAAACGAGGATCCCATATTCCTCAAGCTAAGGGAAACATTCTCTACTATTGAGAATCCCTCATCCTATGGTGGCACGTAGTTGTAAGACCTGCGTACTGGAACCCTAGCCTATTTGGTGCTAAGTACTACTCCCAATTGAACATAAAGATACATGTAACTGATAAATTTGAAGCTGACCTGAGACTAGTCGGATCCACTTTATCTAGAAAGAGTCTCAAGAGCCTAAAGGACCATGAAATACTGATAATGAGGGCTCATAACTGATGTTCTGAGACTAGTCAGGGCTACTTTCTACTAGCGAGAGGACTTAGAGTCTAATGAACCATATACATGCTGATTATACGGAATTCATGAGAGCATAGTTAGGGCTAATTTCTACTAGCAAGAGGCCTGAGAATCTAAAGAACTATAAATATGCTAATCATACTAAATTCATGAAAATCATAAATTCAAATCATAGTGTAAATTATATGTACTGAATTCATGGTAAGATCATATATCTCAAATGGACCATATTTTTGAAAACAACCAATTCATGGGCTGTACTTTGGGAAATCATGCTAACATCTAATCATGGGAATTCATCATGCAATTGAGAGTGAAATCATGAAAATTATGTGCTATTTATCATGAGGACCTTGAAAATGATGGGAGACATGAGAGAATATTCATAGAATAGAAACCCTAAGACATGCTTTTCTAGGGAATCGAAGTAGCTAGGGTTTTAGACATAAATTAGGACATAAGGATGAAAGAAGATCCTTGTTGAAGTCCAACATACCTGGCTTGAAGAAGTTCCCCACTAGCACTTGAATCTTGAAGCTCTTGGAAAAGAACCCTAGGTGTTCTTTAGCCTTGAGAGGAAGGGAGAAGAAGAACTTACAAATGATTTGAGGAGGAATGGGGGATTATGCTAGGAATACCCCTTTAATTCAACCCTTAGGAGTCCCAAAATGACACCATTTAGGAGTTAGAAGCATAGAAAATTACTAAAATACCCCTGAAGATTCACTTTAAAATCTTCCCACTAGTGCCAACGGCCTACACAAGGAGTTGGTTTCTGCTATAACAACTCGTTGGATCCATCCGTTCCCTTTGGAGAAAATTTGTAGTTTTCTAATTCTCCAACCAACAACCAGATAGGACAACCCGTCACCCTATACCACGGGTCATCCTATGACTCTTGGTCAGTGGGCTATCCTTACTCCTCCTCTGACTTTTCTTCCAATGGATCATCACCACAGGTTGTCACTTTTCACGATGAGTCATTACATCCTTCCATTACTAGTGGGCCAAATTCTCTGAACTACGGGTCGTACCACGACTTGTCCTTTGATTCGTGGTCACTGGGAAAAACTTGACCATTTCCTGAATTGTTTCTCATGAAGGGGGACATCACGACTCGTCACATCATCCCATGAGTTGTGACTTTGAGTTGTTACATCTGGGCCTTGAAAAAATTCCACCGACTGCTTCCCATGAGTATTACCATGACTCATTGTATCATCTAACAAGTTGTACCACGACTTGTTTTGAGGCAAAAATTTCACTTTCCTACTGGTTTCTTGCTTCAAGTCTGGGGTCTGATCTTAAGGACTTTTAGGGTGTTACATTATCTCCCCCTTGGGAACATTCGTCCCCGAATATAGATTAAGTATATTGAAAGGCTAGGGAAAGAATTACAATCCCAAAATATACAACTATAGCTGAAAACTGACAGAGTGATTGACCCCGAGCTTAATATACATGACTGAACTAAAATCATGATTCATGCATGCACGCTAAGACATGAGAGGGACTGAAATACATGAGACTAAGATGGAATTAGGTAGAGTACTGATGAGGGACTATTTCCTCAAACTAGAGCTGAGTTGGTAAGGACAGAGCTATAAACCCCAAAACTACTTTCTGATATCTGAATAGATGACATGATAACTGATCTAATAGAGAGTAAGACTTATCTAAATCCAACTTCCCAAGCAGTCCCTTCTACTAGCTAGTTTCTCAATAAAACCTTCACTGACACAGCTTCCTTGTTTCCCCAACTTATGAACCTATTGCTCCAAGATTTCAACTGGAACCTACTTTTATTAGAGTTTTCCATTCCCATCAACACTTTGTCACCCTAACATCTTATCTCCTTATATAATAACACCATGCTAATTGTACCAGCTTCTCGATGTCCAACACACAACACAATCCTATCACTACACTCATCTTATAGCTCCACTATAGCTTATACTATTCCAAAATCTCCTCAGACTCCCTAACATGGCTAACAACTACACTTTATGAACCTCTATCTACCGAGCATATAAGGCATGAATGAGAAGTCAATTCAAGACATATCCATTGCAACCATCATTTCTGTTATGGGTGAACATATTTAGGGTTGGGAGTAAGAAAATCATAAGCACGAATAATTTACAATAATCTAAATTGAGCTCATTTATGAGGTAGCATGATCTATTGAGCCATTAAGGAATATTCTAAGGACAGGGTTCATCGAGCTGAGCATACTGAGAGACATGAAACCGACTTAATGACATGAAGTTGAGATCTATGAAATCCTAAAGGAAAACTTGGGATCTCTGTCTAAAGTGGTTACTTATCATTCTAGAAGTCTAAACATAGGCATGAGTAGAGTGTAATGTTCACTAAAACATAGGGGAAAACATTTGAATAGGAAAGGATTGACATTCCATAACTACTATTTCTAGAACCTCTCTACTAGAACGCTCAGGACTTGACTCGGCCTTTCAACTTATTATCTCCCCCTTTGCTTAAAGTCATAATTCTAAGGATCTTGGTTTCTTTCTTAAGGAGGGGCTACATCACTAACCCTTGACTTTCCATTTGCCCTTATAACTATCACTGAAAGCTTCATATTTATAATCATTTTATACCATCCATGGACAAATCTCATATTAGGATGCAAAAAGAGTCTTATACCTTATACTACGACTCCTGGGCCTAACAATATGCAAGGATCAACATGAAAAGCTCACAACATACTTGTGGCTATTCCTGGAGAGCTTCCCCGATCCTAACATGATGACAGGGTGTAGAAACGGTCCTGACACTGTCGACTACCTGCACCAGCTAATGTGCTCTACTGAGATGGGTGGGCTGTTGGAGTTACTGAAGAGGTGGCTAGGGCCCTACCTTCGCCCCGTTTGGCTGCTGGGCGATCTCTAAGTTTATGGCCTGACATTTTACACCAAAAGTAAGCACTTGAACAAGCCATGCACTCTCCCAAATGATTCTTTCCACAGTTCTTGCAAGCTGGGTAAGTAATCCCTTACCTTGAGTTTGTATGGAACACTGACTGTTGATGGTGCTACGACTGATGAGCTCTGATGGGACTGGGAATGAGGTCCACCACTCGTTCTCTACTAGGAATACTTCGAATCCCTATCCTTGCTCTCTTGCTCTCCCTTTATAATTCCTTTAACTTTTCCTCCTCGATCTGTTGAGCATGGATCATAAGTTTAGAAATGTCTAGGTTACTGATGAGCATCGCGGTCCTACACTCATTGAATACTAAATTTTGGACTCCATTTATGAACCTACTCATGCGAACCCTCCGATTGGACACCATCTCCAGTGCATACTTAGACAATTGGATAAACTCCAAGACATACTCCTAGATAGTCATATTTTTCTACTTCAGATTGATGAACTCAGCGGGCTTCGCCTCCCTCAACTCTCAAGGAAAGAACCTGTCCAAAAAGGATGTCACGAACTCGTTCTAAGTTCCAACTCACCAAAGCTACACCTGCCCTACGACCTTCTTTCCATTGTCTAAATCATATATGCGCAACCCCCTTCAACTGATAGGAGGCTAAGTCTACAATTTCCTCAATAGTCAACCCCATAATATGGGTGATCTTCTGAATCTCCTCTATAAACTTATGTGGATCTTCATCCATCTTCAACCCAAAGAATTCCGACGGGTTCATTCTAATTAAATCTCGCACCCTTACCGCCCTAGCATTCTCGTTAGGGTTCACGAGTGCCACTTCCTGATGGTTGGCTTGTGCTATTACGGCCTGCACCAACACCTAAAATGCAGCTCAAAACTCTGTGTGGGTAACCTGCTCATTTATTGGGTTTGCTAGGGTTGGTAGTGCTGGCTGGTGCCATTACCATTTCTTCTTCCATTTGTTCATCTGGGAGGCATTGTCTATGAATGAGTAAAACACGGGTTAGGAGAGGAACTTTTAGAGTTTCACATTCTACGCACGATAAGAATCATGAAGAAAGTGAATTTTTATAAGAATGCCTTGTAGCCTCTTCCTCATAAGTGTGGCGTGCTTCACACCCATGAAAAAGACTCTATCTAACGCGGCTTCTAGACACCCTAGAACACTCTAAACCTAATGCTCTGATACCAACTTTGTCACAACTTGAGCTTAGACCCCGGATGCGACACGGGACCTAGAACCACGAATGGCTCTAAGCTAACCTATGGCATAACATAATTCTAACATAAAAATAGCTAATAGTTTCTATCTGAGCGGAAGCTTGAAGGAAACATAAGTAATAAAAAGGAAATGATAAAAAATTGAGAACAACACTGAGTCATAAGCTGAAATTAGTACTACACTATTTGAAAGCCTCTATTAATCTGATGAGATACTGGGATAAACCCCCAACTAACTCCAACATCTGAAACTAGAGTTATACTAAAATAAGCAAAACCAAACTCCCATTCCAGGAAGATGAGGACTCACCACTGTCAGTTGATAGAGTCTGGAGTGTGTCTAACCGCAGGCCTGAATCTGAATACCTAGATCTGTATAATAAAACGATATAGCACATAAAGTATGCTGTCAGTACTTGATATGTACTGAGTATATGGGAAACATAACTGAAGCTAAGAACATGCTAGTATGCTGAAAAAGACTGATCTGAATACATAACTGAGCTGAAGTACAATGGCCCTATCTGAGATGCATAATTATTGATATGATATGGTCGTTTGAAATCATTTAAAGAAATATAAGTAAATCTAGTTTTTGGGTCATGTACATGTACTGAAGGCTGAATCTAAAATCATAAACTAAAAACTCTAACGGAAATAATTGTACTGAAACTAGAACTATATGTACTGTGGAAAGACTATTAACCGACAAACTCTAATGTGAGCCTCATGGAGCCCAACATCTAACCCCGGTTAGAAGGGTGTCCATACCTTGCCAAGGGTAAGAACTCCGACTGGCGTGTTATCACTCGTGAACTCAGGGAGACAATCTCTAATAATGATGACCCCTGCATGCGAACATTAAAGCAAGAGAGACACTCTAAAATAATGAGGATCCCATATTCCTTGGGCTAAGGGAAATATTCTTTACTATTGAGAATCCCTTATCCTATGATGGCACGTAGATCTGAGACCTGGGTACGCTGGAACCCAAGCTTACTCGATACTAAGTACTACTCCCAACTGAACATAAAGATACATGTAACTAATAAATCTAAAGTTGATGTCCTGAGATTAGTCGGAACCATTTTATCTATGAAGAGTCCTAAGAGCCTAAATAACCATGAAATACTGATACTGAGGGCTCATAACTGATGTTCTGAGACTAGTCAGGGCTACTTTCTACTAGCAAGAGGCCTGAGAGTCTAAGAACCATATACATGCTGATCATATGGAATTCATGAGAATATAGTCAGGGATATTTTCTACTAGAAAGAGGAATGAGAGTCTAAAGAACCACAAATATGATAATAATACTAAATCCATGAAAATCATAAATCCAAATCATATTCATGGTAACATATATCTCAAACAGACCATATTTTTGAAAATAACTAACTCATGGGCTGAACTTTAGAAATCATGCTAACATCTAATCATGAGAATTAATCATGCAATTAAGAGTGAAATCATGAACATCATGTGATATTTATCATGAGGACCTTGAAAATGATGGGTGACATGAGAAAAAACATTCATAGAATGGAAACCCTAAGACATGCTTTTCTAGTAAATCAAAGTAGCTAGGGTTTTAGACATAAATTGGGATAAAAGGATGAAAGAAGATCCTTGTTGAAGTCCCACATACTAGGCTTGAAGAAATCCTCCACTAGCACTTGAATATTGAAGCTCTTGGAGAAGAACCCTAGGTGTTCTTGAGCCAGAGAAAGGGAGAAGAAGAACTTACAGATGATTTGAGGAGGAATGAGGGATTAGGTTAGGAAAACCCCTTTAATTCGACCCTTAGGAGTCCCAAAATGACATCATTTAGGAGTTAGAAGCATAGAAAATTACTAAAATACCCCAGGAGATTCGCTTTAAAATCTTCCCGCCAGTGCCAACGACCTATGCAATGAGTCATTGTATGCTATAATGACTAGTTGGATTTATCCATTTCCTTTGGAGCAAATTTATGGTTTTTTAATTCTCCAACCAATGACTAGACAGGATGACCCATCACCCCATACTACAAGTCATCCTATGACTCATGGTCAGTTGACCATCCTTTCTCCTCCTTTGAGTTTTCTTGCAACGGATCATCACCATGGGTCGTCACTCATCATAAGGAGTCGTTACACCCTTCCATTGCTATTGGGCCAAATTCCCTGAACTCCATATAATGGGCATCGCAACGGGTTATCACGGGGTACCATGAGTCGTCCTTTAACTCATGGTCATTGGGGAAAACTTGACCATTTCCTGAACTGTTGCTCATGATGGGGGACATCACGACTCATCATCACCCCACGAGTCATGACATAAGTCGTTACATTTGGGCCCTGAAAAAATTCCACTGCCCGCCTGCCATGAGTCTTACCACGACTCATTGTATCATCTAATGAGTCGTACCACAACTCGTTCTGAGGAAAAATTTTCACTTTCCTGCTAGTTTCTTACTTCAAGTCTGGGGTTTGAGCTTAGGGACGTTTGGGTTGTTACATTCAATTGCATTCTATTCTCAGCTATGGGAGGTAGCTCCACCTAAATTTCCTTCACCTTTATTGTATCATCCAATGTAGAAATATGTTGGAAGACACTTCTATAGGTCTGCTTGCTCCGACATGCCAATGCTTGTTTCACTTTTTTAATCTTAGCCTTATACACAATAAATGGATTGCCAATAAAATCTGTGCACCGGTTTTCTTACACTACCCTCCTGAACTAGTTGTGTTTAGTCCATAAATTTAGAAACTTGAAAGGAATCCTTATTTGCTGCTGATCAGTATTGCATATGACATGCAATGGGACATGATCTGATCCTTGCCTAATCAGATGATGCACCTCAATGGTTGGTAGAAGATCTAGATAATCTTGATTTCCCATCACTCTATCAAGTATTTTGAAAATGGAATCCTCCTCAATTCTATCATTCCACCATATAAATTTGCTTCCTATAGTTTTTAATTCCATCAATGCACAATTATTAATGCATTGAGCAAAAATCTATAGCTTTTCCTTGTATAAATGGAAGTCCTCCCTACTTTTCCTCCTCATTTAGTGTAACATTAAAGTCTCCCCTACCATCCAAGGCAGTTGAATGCTTTCAGCCAGTTCTTCCATATATTCCTATAACTTCATTCTTTCTGTGGCCAGACATCTTGCATAAAAGGCAGTCAAGTAAATGTTTGTATTCCCAGCCTTTAAGAACATTGTAATATGTTGAATTGTGTCTAAAACAATCTGCCCCTGTAACTCCTCTCTCCAAATTAGGAAAATCTTTGATTAACAGTTTGCCGCTCCACACTGCAGCCCCAGTTTTCTTCTGTATTGATCTAGCTCTTCTGGTCCTTGAAACGGTTCCATCAGATCTATAACTGAATAATGGTTTCTTTTATTCAAATCCATTAATCTCTCAAAAGTATTTTGAGTGTTAACAGATCTGATATTCCAAAATAATATCTTACTAATCATTGATCACTGTTGGTGTTCTTAGCCTTACTTCTACTTGTTTGACCCTGTAGAGGTAGTGCATTCTACCCTTTGTTCTTTTTTCCTCTAACCTTTAGTATAGCCCCCTATCTAGGAGATAGATCCCTTGTTTGTATGGCATTATTGATATTTGGCTCCATATCTTCATCCTCCTCATGCTCTTGGCTTTGTTGTTGCTGTCTTTCATTCAACTCCAACAAGTCTGGAACTTCATTCTTCCCTCCCTCATGGACTATAATACTTAAAGGATTAGGAGAGTTATCCTTCAGTTCTACTTTGCCCTGAATTTTAGAAGTCCAGATCACCACTTCTTTGGTCCTTTTCCCTAATCCTTCATTTTGATTAGGCTCTTGTTTCTCCTCTGTGGGTTGTCTTTCCTCCTCTCTTTCTCCCTCAGAATGTTTAGGAGTAGTTCTCCTTTTGGTCAATTATTCCTCACTGCTATAAATTTCCCCTTGATTTATTGATGCTCCCTTTTCCTGCTGCTCTTGTACCTCTTCCTGGCCATTCAATACTGCAAACATATTGTTTGTGTCAATTTGGTTACCCTGTTTAGCCTGCTTTTGACTCCAAACCTTCTCCTTTTGTCTTTCCACATCCTCTGCAACCTCCCATTCCCAATTAACAATCTATCATTTGGTTTTTGAAATTCATCCACTTCTTTTGAATTAACTGATATGTTGAAATCCCCCCTTTTAGCCTAATCTCTATCGTAGTATATTTAGAATTATGTTTACCTTCCCATTCTCTATCCTTCCCTTTCTCTTCCTTCTTTGCATACAATTCTTGATGTATTATGAAGCATTCTAGCTCACTATGCCCTTGAATTCTACAACTTTTACAACACTTTGGAATATAATCATATTTAATTCGAACCACTTTTCTACAACATCCCCATTTTATTTTCTCACTCCAATGTTGATCCTCTTTAGGAATTCTCCCAAAAGATCCACTTCCACCTTTACCCTTGCACAACTGGGCCTTGTTTAGTTATTTGTCACCATATCTACCTGTAGCCATTTACCCACCGCATATGAAAGTGAGAAAAAATGTCTCCTTCATGAAAATATTTGGAGGTAATGATGGAAAGGAGATCTATGCTATTTCCACTGATGTTTCCTCCTTCAAATCAAACATATGATCCTACTTCAAAGTTCTCATCGGGTAGGTCCAATTTCTTTGAGTAAGACAAAATTCTGTCTTAGACAATAGGCGCACATAATCTTCTATGATTGAAGCCCTAATAAGTGATATGCAGTGAGTTTACAACACTTTCAATGCTTAAAACTAGGAAAATAGCATGGAATTAGGTATGTTTATATGGATATGAGGTGATTTTAATTTGTTTTTAGGGAAAATAGGTGTTGGAGTGAAAATGTGCAAGATGCAGAAAAGTAGCCAAGTACTGATCTCAGTACGAGCCGTACCAAGATTATACGAGCCATACTGAGACTCGTGGAAAAGCTCATAAGATTGGTACAAGGCAAAGGCAAAGTACGACTCTCAATTGGAGCCGTACCATCCTGGTATGAGCCATAACTTGAGCCATGGAATACTTCAGAGAAATTTGAACAATTGAAGTCTTCTGATATGGGTAGCAACTACAAATCATAGCATCCACCATCGAACCTTACTAGGAGTCGTGAAAAGCTTCAATGATTTTTGGGACTTGGCAGATCTCATGATACAAAAAGTTTTTATGAGTCATAGGAGCAAGATACAAGGCGTACCAAGACACTCGTAGAAATCTTCAGAAGATACCAAAGTTCTCAGAGCCAAACCACGAGTGGATTGTATGACTCGTGGGAGCATGTTACGAGTCGTACCAGATGCTAATACTTAGCAAATTCTGCAAAAGCCAAGGAATGTACGATACAAGGCACGACCCGTACAATCCAGTTACGAGTCATATGAGGAGTCGTAATATGTGTCGGCGCCAAATTTGGTTATTTTTCTATTAACTTAGAAAAAGTATTTCATTATCTGTATAAATACTTTTTGGGTTTCTTTTAGTAGAGAGACAGTCAGAATTAGTTGGTTGTCAATTATTATCAAGTTTGTAATTAGTTTTTGACAACATTGGAGAGCAACTCTTGAGATCATCACTTGGATTCCAATTGTTTTTGAGTTTGTTCATCATATTTTCTTGCAATATTCAAAGAAGGTTTTATTTCAATCATCATTGTAAGTATTTAATTATGTGTTTGTTTGTGAATACTAATCATAATCTTACAATCATGAAAGGATTAAACCTCCACAACTAGGGTTGCGGGAATCATGGTGGATTAACAAACTAGGGTTACGCAAAGTGATTCAAAACCAATGCTATACACTTGTATTGTATTCTATTCAACTTTAATGTTTCTTAACAAAGTGAAACGTTAAGACTTGCCCGAGTTCTTTACTTGCTTGAACCTAGAGAAGTAGAGATTAGGAAAAGAGAATTATAATAAAGCCTTGATTTTATGATCATTGTATAACTTGAGCTGCGGTCGCAGGATAGTTAATATGGAACAAGTTGATAATGATTAATTTGAAATCGCTCATGATACCTAACCCGGTGATTGAGTATAGTCATCCAATAGGGACGAACCAGTCATTTGGATGAACCCTAGTTATCAGTAAGCATTGGGATTGATCACGAGTGTAAACCCGAAGTAGTTATGAACCCATGGGGAACACTTATCCTAGTTAATTGTAAATCTTAATAAACAACAATTGATTTTCACGTTTATTTTACAATTGTTTTTCTATAATCCCCCCTAATTTGGGGATAACATACCAACAAGTTTAAATACCGACATTAGTCTAGTTCTTACCTTATTCCCTATGGGTTCGACCCCAACCTCTTTGTTGGGTTCTTTATTGCCAATGTCTGCTTCATACTTTGTCAGGAGTGTGGGTTTGAGAATTATCAAAAGGCGGAGTCGTTGCCGAGGAATACGACTAAGATTAGATTAATTGCTTGTGTTTAATCTTTGATTGTTATTTCCCTATTTACGTTTACTTTTTTTCTTCTGTGATTCATTTAGGTTACAACAAGTAAGCTACCTTTGTGAACACTCAGATGGAAGATAAGAGGCTGCTAGTGCCCATAAGAGAGATGATGAATATTGATACACTAGCAACCATCTTGATGAATTATGAGGGAGATGGAGTACCGGGTTACATAGAACTGGTAAGTTCTCTAGAAGGAATGGGGTCGTATATCTTCAGACCCAAGAAGTTAGATATTGACTTGAAGAACTGTGTAACTCCACCAGCAAAGCCATCAGCGAAGGTACCACCAGTTTTGGAACTTAAGGCATTACCTCCCCACCTTAAATATGCATTCTTGGGGGAAAACAATACTTTGCCTGTAATTATTGCAGTCGACTCGATAGACTGGCAAGTAGAATATTTGGTCACAGTAATGAAAAGGCACAAAAAGGCAATTAGATAGACCATAGCTGACATCATCGGGATCCCTCCAAGCATATACACTCGCAAAATCCATCTTGAGCCAAATTGTGTACCAAGCATAGAGCATCAGCGACAATTGAACCCACCAATGCAAGAAGTAGTGACAAAAGAGATTATCAAATGAGTAGACCCTGGTGTAGTTTAACCTATTGCGGATAGCAAGTAGATAATTCCGATACAATGTGCGTTAAAGAAAGGTGGAATCACAGTGATGCCCAATGAAAAAAATGAGCTAATACTTATAAGACCAGTCACAGGTTGGTGTGTATGTATGGATTACCTAAAGCTCAACTATTGGACCCATAAGGACCATTTTCCGATGCCATTCATGGATCGGATGCTTGACAGGTTGGTAGGTAGAGGCTAGTATTATTTTCTTGATGGTTATTCGGGGTACAATCAGATAACTATAGCCTAGAAGACCAAGAGAAGACCACTTTCACTTGCCCGTATGGAACATTTTCTTTCAGAAGAATTCCCTTTGGGTTGTGCAATGAAACAACCATATTCCAACACTGTATGATGTCGATATTATTAAATATGGTGGAGGATACTATCGAGGTATTTATGGACAACTTCTCAATTGTGGGTGAATTGTTCGAATCTTGCCTCAAGAATTTGGGCAAAGTGTTGAACAAATGTGAAGAACCTAATCTGGTCCTAAATTGGGAGAAATCTCATTTCTTGGTCAAAAAAGGAATAGTGCTGGATCACAAAATCTCTAGAAAGGGGATAGAGGTGGACAAGGAAAAAAATTAAAGTAATAGAAGGGTTGCCATTGCCTATTTTCATAAAAGGGGTCGAAGATTTTTAGGGCATGCAGGATACTATAGGAGGCTCATCAAGGACTTTTCAAAGATTGCATAACCATTATGCAAAATGCTCTAGATGGAGGTGAAGTTCGTATTTGATGAGGCATGTCTGAAGGCCTTTGAGTGCTTGAAGGAGAAACTCACCACTGCTCCTATTATCATAGCTCCAGATTGGTCTCTTCTATCTGAGGTAATATATGATGCTAGTGGGTTGGACCCTAATGTAGTATTGGGCCAACAGAGAGGGAAGATTTTTCACCCTATCTGTTATGGTAGTAAAACACTCAACACAGCCTAAAAGAACTACATTTTCACTGAACATGAGCTATTAAGAGTGGTTTTTGCATTTGAAAGCTTTCGAGCATACTTGCTTGGAACTAAGGTAATTGTCCATACAGATCATGCTGGTTTGAGGTACTTGATGTCTAAAAAGAATGCTAAACCTAGGTTGATCAGATGGGTGATGTTGCTCCAAGAATTCGAGTTTGAGGTAAAAGACCAGAAAGGAATAGAAAATCAGGTAGCCGATCACTTCTCTTGACTAGAATCTGAGGCTAGAGGAAAAGATGAAATTAATATCGATGATGATTTCCTAGATAAACAGGTATTAACTGCATCTCAAGACTTGATCCTTTGGTTCGCTAACTATGCAAATTATTTGGTCAGCGACATGATCCCAACAAATATGACACCCCAACAAAGGAAAAAGTTCTTGTTTGGTGCTCGAAGGTACAACTGGGATGAACCATAATTATTCTGCATTTGTGCAGATGGGTTGATTTGGAGGTGTGTGCCAGAAGTAGAGATGTTGAGCATTCTAGAGGCTTGCCACTCGTCCCTAGTTGGGGGTCATCATAGTAGTATCC
Source organism: Datura stramonium (assembly GCA_018107945.1). Classification (NCBI taxonomy): domain Eukaryota; kingdom Viridiplantae; phylum Streptophyta; class Magnoliopsida; order Solanales; family Solanaceae; genus Datura; species Datura stramonium. Next base: position 46,329 of record JACEIK010006972.1, read on the forward strand.
AAACTATGCACAAAATTCTGTTGTGCGAGTATTATTAGCCATCTATTCACCAAAATGCTTATGATTATGCCAAGGCATGTGATCGGTGCCAAAGACAAAGTGGCATTACTCGTAAGCACGAGTTACCATTGACCCCTATCTTGGATGTTGAGTTATTCAATGTATGGGGTATTGACTTTATGGGCCCATTTGTTAGCTTATATGGGATGAAATACATCTTGGTGGTAGTGGATTATGTCTCCAAATGGGTAGAGGCTATTTCACTACCTAACAATGAAGGAAAAAGTGTCACAACATTTCTGTGGAAACACATATTCGCTAGGTTTGGCACTCCCAAAGCAATCATCAGTAACAGTGGATCACACTTTTGTAACCACCTCTTTAGAACTCTGCTGGAAAAATATGGCGTGAGGCATAAGGTGGCAACACCTTACCATCCTCAATCAAATGGGTAGGTAGAAGTTTCTAACAGGGAGATAAGGACTATTCTGGCCAAAACGGCGAATACCAACAGGATAGATTGGTCTAGGAAGCTCGATGATGTGTTGTGGGCATATCAAACAACTTATAAGACCCCCATTGGCTCATCTCCATATCAGCTGGTCTATGGCAAGTCATGTCATCTGCTGGTAGAGTTAGAGCACAAGGAATTATAGGCTCTGGAAAAGCTGAACTTTGATTGGAATGAAACAGCCAAGTTGAGACTCGACCAACTCAATGAGTTAGATGAATTCCAGTTTTGAGCTTTGAGAGTGCAACCATTTATAAAGAAAGAATGAAAATCTACCATGAAAGGAAGATTGCAAAGCGGAGTTCAACCCTGGTGATTTGGTCTTACTACTTAATTCAAGGCTCCATTTGCATCCCCAAAAATTATATCTAGGTGGATGGGAGTGTATAGAGTGTGAATGTGTCCCCATATGGCGCAATGGAGCTTGAAAATAAAGATGGTAAGAGGTTCAAGGTGAATGGGCAAAGGATAAAGCTGTATCTGGGAGACACTGAGGAGATAAGAGGAATTGAGGCGGTGTACCTTGATGACGCCTGAAGAATCACGGAAGTTACATCGTGCCACGATGTTAAATCAGGCGATGCATGGGAGGCAACCCATGAAAGGTAAAGTCTGAGTAGCCACAAGTATGTCTCTTTCCCTTGTGTTTTAAATTCTATGCTTCGGGGACGAAGCATGCTTTTCAAAAGGGGAGGGGGTGTACTTGTATATTTTTTGGGATTTTTGATTCGTCCGAGGGTTTTTATTACTGTGTTTCTTTTCCCTCGGGTATGGTATCTAGTAGAACCGATATGTTTAGGATTTTTTTAATTAGAAAGTATCTTAGGATTACTCAGCTAATAAAATGCACTAGTTTTGAAGTTTTGAAAAAATGATCCTGTTTAAAATTTTTGATGGTTAGCTGTGTAATTGTTTGCAAAACATAATTTCTGTGGATCTTTTTATGTCATTTAGTGTATTATCATGAGTAATTATAGTTAGCCATGTATGAACCAAATAGGTAGAATGAATGCAAAATATGTACCATGAGTGAGTGAGGATCAATATTTAGTTCAATACTGCATAAAGGATCTAGAACTTTTCCCAGTTGGTCTTTACATAGGTTTTAGGATGATTGGTTAGGAAAGGATCATAGGCCATTTTTATTTAGCCCATTTTAGCTTAAATTGCCCTACCAAAATGATATGATTCCCTTGATCCTGATTTTTAGCCTTAAATGGACCATTTTTCTTTGATTAACTGATTAACCTTATCCATTTTTAATAATGAAACTATTTTAGCCCTGGTCCCTTCTTGGACATTGCGAACCTCAACCCAGGCAAAATGCCTAAGTTGAGGGTGGCTAGAGTAGGGGTGCATAGACTGTGCGTAGGTGAAAAAGGAAAAGAAGGAAAAAAGGGTTAAAAATGAGGCGTGGTGTGACAAGAAAAGAGAAAAAGAGCCGAAAAAGAAAAAAATTTAAAAGAAAATATGAGAGAAGAAAAATTAATGAAAAGTTGAAAACACACCACACCCATATATTGCATAAAAATGGAGAAAAGGGAGGAAAAAGTTTAAAAAGAGAAAAGGGTGAAATAAATGCAAAGTGGATCCATATGTATGTAGTCCCAAGGAGGGTTTAGTCACTAAAATCCCATATCTAACATACTCATCCCGATGCCTACATTACAAGACAAATAAAATCCTATAGTGATCCTAGTTTGATGGTCCGAAGAGTCGAAGTAGAGGAAATAAGGGCAAGCCTATGGTTTTCGATGTGCAGTGTTTGGAATTTTCTTGTGAGAGTGAGAGTCTTAGTTTTTTAGTCCCAAGTTTCATATTTTTATGTATCTGTAAGTTGGGGGGACTTCATTTGCTGTGAGGGTACATAATTTGTGTTTTATTCTGCCACCTGTCTGTGTGAAAAGCATTGGCAATAACTTGGTTCTCTGCTAATAACTAGATGACATATCATGATCCCTGTTTATCATGGTCTGTGGTCACTTGATGTGCATAGTTGATTTGGTTTACCTGGAGAAGGGTCAAAATCTGTTTGTGTTCATAGTGCAAATTTTGATTGGTGTTGCCTGTAGTATCCTAGGTTTATTTTCTAGTTAAGCATCTTTTTATTCTTTGCCTGCGGACATGCAAAAGTCTTAAGCTGAGGGTGTTGATGTGCTGTGAGTTTACATCACTTTCGACACTTAAAACTAGAAAAATAGCATGGACTTAGGTATGTTTATATGGATATGAGGTGTTTTTATTTTATTTTCAGGGAAAATAGGTATTGGAGTGAAAATGTACAAAAAGTTGCAGAAAAGTGTAGAAAAGTAGCCAAGTACTGATCTCAATATGAGCCATACCAAGATTGTATGACCCGTACTGAGACTCGTGGAAAAGATCAGAAGATTGGTACAAGGCAAAGGCAAAGTATGATTCTTAGTACGAGCCATAACTTGAGTCATGGAATACCTCAAAGAAATTTGCACAATTGAAGTCTCCTGATACGGGTAAAAACTACGAACCATAGCATCTTCCTACGTGCCATACCAGGAGCCGTGGAAAGCTTCAGTGATTTTTAGGACTTGGCAGATCTCATGATACAACAAGCTGTTATGAGTCATAGGAGCAAGGTGCAAGGTGTACAAAGACACTCATAGAAATCTTCAGAAGATGCCAAATTTCTCAGAGCCAAACAACGGCTGGATTCTACGACTCGTGGGAGCATGTTACAAGTCAAACCAGATGACAACACTTAGCAAATTCTTCAGAAGCCAAGGAATGTATGAGACAAGGCACGACCCGTACAATCCTGTTACAGATCGTATGAGGAATCGTAATATGTGTCAGTGCAAGATTTGGTTATTTCCCTGTTAGCTTAGGAAAATGATTTCATTATCTGTATAAATACTTTTTGAGTTTCTTTTAGTAGAGAGATGGTCAGAATTAGTTGGTTGTCAATTATTATCAAGTTTTTAATTAGTTATTTGACAACATTGGAGAGCAATTCTTGAGATCATCACTTGGATTTCTCAAATTTTCTTGAGTTTGTTCATCTTATTTTCTTGCAATATTCAAAGCATATTTCATTTCAATCATCATTTTAAGTATTTAATCATGTGTTTGTCTATGAATATTAATCATAATCTTACAATCATGAGAGGCTAAAACCTCCACAACTAGGGTTGTGGGAACCACGGTGGATTAACGAATTAGGGTTATACAAGATTCAAAACCAATTCTATACTGCTTGTATTTTATACTCTTCACATTTAATGTTTCTTAATGAACTGGAACATTAAGACTTGCCCGAATTCTTTACTTTCTTGAACCTAGAGAAGTATAGATTAGGAAAAGAGAATTACAATAAAGCCTTGATCTTTATGATCATTGTATAACTTGAGCTGCGGTTGCAGGATAGTTAATTTGGAATAAATTGATAACGGTTAATTTGAAATCACTCATGAGACCTAACCCAGTGATTGAGTATAGTCATCCAATAGGGACGAACCAGTCATTTGGATGAACTC
>JACEIK010006972.1:51610-62167 GCA_018107945.1 Datura stramonium
ATCTAATTGCATAATACTTTGATGATATACCTATGTAGTGAAAGATCACTATATATGTAAAATGTTAGATTATATTATTTCTCACACCTTGCAAATGCTGTCACCTCTCTCTATCTTTCTCTCTAGATTATCTACCCAAACCCTAATTTGCCTATCCGCAAAAATTATTTATGTCTTTTGCCTGGCTGACCTCATTTACAGGGAAGAGGACTTCCACCAATACCAAATATATTAACACTTTAGAACTCATATGTCAATACACTAATACCAGAGATCCATATAGCTCATGATAAAATTTTCATAAAAGGCATCAACTACGTTTATGGAGAACCAACTGTTTGCAGGATGGAGATGAAATTAATATGATGATAATTTAGGAAAAGACACAATTTTTTGTAATAGGAAATTTCTCATATAGATAGAAAATTGGAAGAAATTCATAAAATAGTACCACTATAATATGAAATAAAGGCAGAATGCAAGATTGAGTTCTTGAGAGATACACTCATATTGATCAAGATGATGAATTTGGAGGATTATGTGCACATAATGTATAAATCAACATATATTTTAAGATCAAAGGATGGTTACTATCATATGAGGCTCCTTAAATGGGAACCGTGGTTCAACCCAGAAGCTGAAACTACGACAACCCTAGCGTGGATATCATTTCTATCTCTGTCACCAAATTTTTGTGATGGAATCACTATTCACAATGGCAAAAGTATTGGGAAGAAGACTACATGTTTACATGACAATTAAAAATCAATTTAGACCAAGTTGTGCAAAATTCAAGGTATAAGTAGATCTACTCAAAAAATTTGCAAAGAGAAATAACGAAGGAATCAAGAAAACTAGAACAGGAGAAATAATCTCATCTAGGAACAAAACCAGGTATGATTATATGTCGAAATATTGCAAGATGTGCAAACTACAAGGACACAAAGAAGATGAATGTTATATCATTCATTCTGAATTATGACCTATTAGAGATGAGAAACAATTACGAAAAGATAGTTACCAAAAAAAATAAGAACTAGAACTCTGAGAAGTGACAAGATAGTAGGACTTCCAGTCAAACCGAACTCAATGACAAACAAACCAAAAATTGCCTTTACTTGTTGACAGTTCGGGCACTTAACCACGTGAGAGGCTATGTTCTTCTTCATGTTCGACCACCAATAGATCACCTTCAGGTCGTGATACATCTTGGTGGAACCTGTATGAATTGAATGTCGATAGTTGTGGGCCTTGATCATGATCTTGTCCCGTAGAATGCATAATCTGCCCTGATATCTCAAGGTACCATATCCTCGTTATTCGAAAGCCATGGTCCTCTACCGATGGATATTTTCTCTTAATTAGAGTAGGGTAGGGTCAACATACTACTTTCCTTCTAATTTTATGGTTAAGGAGGACTCTGCATTGTTTAGCACCACGCACCGCCATCCTTAGAGTCTAATAGGCGAACCCCTAGTCCTGCTAACTGGTGAACTCCTCTGAACAACTCCCTCTTGATTTTTTTAACATGAGCTAAAATCCCCATGGAGCATTGACTGAGAGCATTATCCACCATATTGGCCTTTCCTAGGTGGTATAAAATTCTTATATCGTAGCCTTGGGTAATTCTACCCTCCTTCGATGTCAGAGGTTTAGATCCTTCTGCTCGAAGATATACTGCAAACTCTTGTGGTTGGTGAATATGTTTACATGGACTCAATATAAGTAATGGCTCCATATTTTGAGCACAAATATTACTGAAGCCAACTCGAGATCATGGGTTGGATAGGTCTTATCATGAACTTTCAACTTTCTGGAAGCATAAGTTATCACCTTCCCATTTTACATCAACACACACCCTAGACCTATTCTTGAAGCAACACAATACACCACAAACCCATTTGTCTGCTTTGGTAAAGTCAGTACTAGAGTAGTAGTCAATTGGATTTTCAATTCTTGAAAGCTCTTTTCACATGCCTTTAACCATTGGAACTTGTCCTTCTTTTAGTCAATCTGGTTAGCGAGGCGGACGAAGAGGAAAATCCCTCCACAATCCTTCTATAATAGCCTTTCAAGCCTAAGAAACTCCTAATCTTAGTGGGAGTTGTGGGCCTCGGCTAATTTTTCACTGCCTCGACCTCTTGAAAATCTACCTTGATACCCTCACCTAACACCATATGGCCTAAGAACATTACCGAGTCCAGTTAGAATTCACACTTGGAGAATTTATCATATAATTGGTGGTCCCTTGTCATGCCTCGAGTCTACAACCTAGACATCAACCGACCCTTAGACCACTTTTGTGATCTAAGCGAATCCTTGGCCTAGGTTAATATTAGTTTAGATATCAATAAAACATAGAGGAAGTAATAACTATACGGGATCTATAAAATAAACTAAGATTTATTATCTAAAATAAAAACCAATGTTATAAAGTAACATTATTGACTCAACTCCAACTCTATCTATGAAGCCTCTAATAACTGAAGAATAAGTGTCCGAACATAGCTCCCATAGCTACCACAATCTCTATAAAATAAAATACTCAATAAGACTGGGACTTTCCAAAAGTAGGAGGTCTCACCAACAACTCTATAATACCCCAAAAGTCCCTAAGATTAAACCCGAGGATTGAACTAGAGGAAATAGGAAAATCTGCACTTGTGCACCAAAACGACTCATGGTACGAGTCGTGAGACCAAGTAACGAGTCATAGGAGGAGTCGCGAAGAAAACCTGGAGACACCCATGAGCCATACCATGAGTCGTGGTATATGGGTACGACTGGTGGTCAAGGTCATGGGGTAGGTGAAGTCATGAGTGATGTTATGACCCGTGGTAGGAAACCACGAGTCATGAGATAAAGTCGTGGTTAGAATCCAGGAAGGGTTGCCAGGTGATTAGTGGTGATCGTAAGTGGTGACCAAGAGTCTTTACTTCATGGTATGACTCATGGTGAGGCCCGAGATGACTGACAGTGTTCTATTTTCAAATTTTTCATTAAGGGTATTTTTGTAAATCCTAAGCTCTAAGGTCCTAAACTACGTCGTTTTAAGCTCTATTAGGAGGATTTTAAGAGGGGTAAACCTATCCTAATTCATTCAACTCCCATGCATGTAAGAGTAGGGTTCTCTCTTTGAAAATCAAGCCTAGAACTCTCCAATTTCTTCCCCAATTCCTTTGGGCTTTCAAGGGAGAGTGTAAGATCAGATTATCTAGGTATGTAGGGTTGTGAATAAGACTCCCTCTTAACTCTCATGCCCCAATTTCTCTCCATGTTCATGAATACAAGTATTGAAGTAAATTTGATTATCTCAGGGGTTTTAACCCCAAATTCATGAAATTCTCTTTGATTTGATTATGGGTCAATCCTCTTTATGTTCTAAATGTTGTTTTAAGATTTATGGGAAGATTTTATATTTAAATTGATTATAATTTTTACGATTTCAAATCCAAGTCAATCTATACCCAATTATGCAAAGTTTCATGAAAAATCAAGTTATGATTCTATTATGGTTTTGATCTTTCTAAGATTAAATTATGATTTATGATTTATGATATGATTTCTCTTCAAGTACTCTTCAGGGGATTATGAATGACAAATATATGAATTTTCACAAATATGCATGTTCTTCATGATTTATGAATTTATGACTTTTGGCCGAATCATGGGCCCTTATTCATGGATAATCATGTATTTTAAGTACGTTATGATTTATTTGGCCATGAACTTCACGAATGATTTAGCAATTACTATATGAGCCTTATGTGGATGTTTTTGGTAGTAGTGTCTAGCTCCGTGTAGGTCCTGCATTCAAGTAAACCTCATGGTCTCAGAACTATGTGCCATCGTGTGTGTATATATATTTATGGATTTCCCATTGTGATAACACATCATGCATGTCCCTTTCCTAGCAAGCCTGGGACAGCTCTGCCCACTTGAGTGAGATAGTTGGGGCATCATGTAAGCTCTATCATGATGTTGTCGGTTAAGATGAGTTCTCCCATTATTCCTCATGATTTATGCATTGTCAAGTTTATATTACTTTGGCTCAAGCTATGTTTTTTTTAAGGTTTCTCTTATGTCTATGATTATGACTAGATTATGAATGGTTTGAAAACCTTGAGCTCTCATGTTTATATTATGATGTTCACTTCATGTTCATACTGTCCTACTCTTATGAACTCTTATGTATTTTAACTGTCCATTTTTACTTACCTTGCATACTCAGTACATTCCAAGTACTGATCGCATACACTATGCTGTATCATTTGATGATACAGGTCCGAGGGATCAGTCTCAGCCGCACCATTAGTCCTGCTTTTCCCTTATCCCTGTTTAGCCATTGGTGGTGAGCCCTCATCCTTTGAGGACATTTAGTTTGATCATTTTATGTTATTTCAATTATAGACTTTTATTGAACTAGTTGGGGATGCTGTCCCATCAACTCACCAGTTATGTTAGAGGCTTTTCAGACAATACATAGAATATCAACTTCTCAGTGTTGGAACCTCTTGGGGTTTCTTTTCTCGTTTCTCTATTTGGGCCTATGTTGGGGTCGTGACAAACTTGGTGTCAGGGGATTAGTTTTTTTAAGTATCCTAGGGTGTCTGAAAGTAGCGTTAAGTACAGTCTTTTTCATAGGTGTAAAACGTGCCACACTTATGATGAAGAGACTACGAAACGTTTTAGGAATACTTCCCTTCTTTCATGATCTATTTCATGCAATGAAATGTCTCTCTATCCTTCTAACTCATGCTATATGCATTTGCAGAATCATGCCTCCTCGCCGAGTTAATGGAAGAAGGAATGAAAATGGGAATGGATATGAGAATGGCAACGAAGATGGGCACCGGCAGGCCCCACCAGCCCCGGAAGATCATGTGCCTGAGCAGGTTACCCACGTGAAGTTTAGGGAAGAAATCCAGATGTTGACACAGGCATTGACCGCCCAGGTCAACCAGCAAGCAGTAGTGCATGTTCCCTAGAATGGTAATGCAACAACGGCAAGAGTCAGGGACCTTCTTAGGATGAACCCTTCGGAGTTCCTTGGATCGAAGGTGGATGAGGATCCACACAAGTTTATTAATGAGATCTAGAAGATTACCCAAATTATGGGGGTGACAGGGGAGGGGCGCACAGACCTAGCCTTTTATCAGTTGAAATGGGTTGCCCATATCTGGTTCAGACAATGGAAGGATAATAGAGTAGTCGGAGCGGGTCCCATTGGTTGGGATGAGTTCCTCACCACATTCCCGGATCAATTCTTTCCCTGTGAGATGAGGGAGATCAAGGCAGCTGAGTTGTGAACCTGAGGTAGAATAACATGACAATCCAGGAGCATGCTTTGGAGTTCACCCGCTTGTCCAAATATGCACTAGAGATGGTGGCTGATCAGAGAGCTTGGGTGAGCAAGTTTGTGCACAGAGTAGCAGACTACCTGGTAAAGGATTATAGGACCGCTATGCTTTATCAGGACATCGAATTTCCTCGATTGGTTTGGTATTCCCAGCAGATGGAGGAAGAACATCTGAGGGACAGGGAGGCTAAGAGATCCTGGAAAGATAGTTTTGGGTTCTCCCAGCAGAGGTTAGGAGGTGGACATCATCAGTAGTCCCATCAGAGGTTATTAGCTACAGCGCCATTATCGGCCAGTGCTCCATCTAGATTGTGAGGTGATCAGAGGAGCAGAGCATCAGGGTCGAGGGGACAGAGAAGCATGCAGGTAGAACGTACCTTTCCGGTCTGGGGAAAGTGTGGCAAGAATCACATAGAGGAGTGCTTGATGGGATTATATATCTATTTTGGGTGTGGTAGATCTAGGCACAGGCGCCGAGAGTATCTGTTGGCCAGGGTGATGATAGGGGCCGTACTGAGGCTACCAGTTCTGCAGCAGCACCAGAACGTCTAGATTAGCAAGGTGCATTCACTAGTGTAGGTGGTGGTCAGCGCCAAAACATGTTTTATCAGAAGTAGGAGACTTCACCAGATGTGGTCACTGGTATGTTACGGGTATTCCACTTTGATGTATATGCATTATTAGACCCAGGGGATACTTTATCTTTTGTGACACTCTTATTGCTAGTAGTTTTAGAGTCAGTCCTGAAATCCTATTAGAATCTTTCTCAGTCTCTATTCCAGTCGGTGATTTAGTTATAGGTCGACGGGTATATAGAAATTGCCCTGTCACAGTCCTTCAGAAAGTCACCTCAACAGATTTAGTAGAGCTAGCCATGACAGATTTTGATGTTATCTTTGGCATGGATTGGCTACATTCATGTTATGCCTCAGTAAATTGTATAACCCATGTTGTAGAGTTCAGATTTCTGGGTGAGCCAGTCCTAGAATAGAAGGGTATTTTAGCTATGCTTGTAGGTCGCTTCATTTCCTACCTTACCGCTAGAAAGATGATCTCTAAAGGTTGCGTGTACCATCTAGTTAGGGTTAAATATGCTACATCCAAAACCCTGACTATTCAGTCAGTTCCTGTAGTGTGCAAATATCCAGAAGTGTTTTCAGATCATCTATTGGGAATTCTTCCCGAGCGGGAGATCGACTTTGGCATTGACCTTCTTCCCAATACACAACCTATATCTATTCCTCCTTACATAATATCTCCAGCTAAGATAAAGAAGTTGAAGGAGCAGTTGAAGGATCTCTTAGACAAGGGTTTCATCAAACCTAGAAAATCCTCATGGGGTGCACCAGTACTCTTTGTCCGGAAGAAGGATGGTTCCCTCTGGATGTACATTGACTATCGGCAGTTGAACAAGGTCACCAGCAAGAATAGGTATCCCCTCCCCAGAATTGATGATTTGTTTGACCAACTTCAGGGTGCCAAGTATTTTTCGAAGATAGACCTCAGATTCGGATATCATCAGCTTAGGGTTAGAGAGAGTGACATCCCCAAGACAACATTCAGGACTCGATATGGTCACTATGAGTTTGTAGTTGTCTTTTGGACTAACGAATGCTCCTACAGCTTTTATGTTTGATGAACAGGGTGTTCAAGCCGTATTTGGACATGTTCACGATTGTGGTCATAGACGACATCCTCATATACTCTCGGAGCGAGGAGAAGCATGACACTCATTTGAGAGTGGTGTTACAGATCCTTGAGGATCACTAGCTGTATGCTAAATTCAGAAAGTGTGAGTTTTGGTTAAACTCAGTAGCATTTTTGGGTCATTTGGTGTCAAGTGAGGATGTACAGGCGGACTCACAAAAGATAGAAATGGTGAAGAATTGGCCTAGACCAGTTAGTCCTTTAGATGTCAGGAGATTCTTGGGCTTAGCTAGTTACTACAGGAGGTTTGTGGAAGGGTTTTCATCCATTGCAACACCATTGACTAAGTTGACCCAAAAGAAAGTATAGTTTCAATGGTCGGAGGCCTATGAGAAGAGCTTCCAAGAGTTGAAGACTCGACTCACCTCAGCACCAGTGTTGAACTTACCTGAGGGTACCGATGTGTTTGTGGTATATTGTAACGCCTCAAGGATCAGCCTTGGTTGTGTATTAATGTAGCACAGTAAGGTTATAGCCTATGCTTCCAGGCAGCTAAAAGTCCATGAAAAGAACTATCCAACTCACGACCTCGAATTGGCAGCGGTAGTATTTGCCTTAAAGATTTGGAGACACTATCTGTACAGGGTCCTGTGGATGTGTTTATAGACCACAAAACCTACAGTACGTGTTTACCCAAAAGGATCTATATCTATGTCAAAAAAGGTGGTTGGAGCTTCTTAAGGATTACGATATGAGTGTCTTTATCATCCATGCAAGGCTAATGTGGTGGCAGATGCTCTTAGCAGGCTTTCTATGGATAGTGTGTCCCATGTAGATGAGGGGAGGAAAGAGTTAATGAAGGATGTGCATCGGTTTGCACGACTAGGATTTCGTCTTGTTTACTCGGCAGATGGTGGTGTCATTGTTCAAGATGGATTAGAATCTTCCTTGGTGACCGAGGTCAAGGCTAAGCAAGAAGAGGATTCTTTTTTGGTAAAGTTGAAGGAAGCTATTCAGAATCAGAAGGTGGAGGTTTTCTCCTAAGAGGGAGATGGTGTACTATGATACCAGGGTCATTTGTGTGTTTCAGGTGTGGATGACTTTAGGGAGCGGATGTTGCATGAGGCACATGGTTTTTGATATTCTATACATCTAGGTTCACCAAGACGTACCGTGACCTACTGGAAGTCTATTAGTGGAATGGCATGAAGAAGGACATAGCAGAGTTTGTGGCAAAGTGTCCGAATTGTCAACAGGTGAAAGTTGAGCATCAAAGACCTGGAGGTGTGCTCCAAGGCATTGGTATCCCTACTTGGAAGTGGGAGGAAATCAATATGGACTTTATTACAGGGTTGGCTCATACTCATCGACAATATGACTCCATATGAGTGATTGTGGATAGGTTGACCAAAGCAGCTCATTTCCTACCGATCAACACTACCGACTCAACGGAGGATTATGCTAAATTGTATATTCAAGAGTTAGTTAGGTTGCATGGAGTGCCCTTTTTCATCATAACAAATAGAGGAACTTAATTTACCTCCCAGTTTTAGAGATCATTTCAGAAGGGACTTGGTACTCAGGTCAAGCTTATTACAACTTTCCACCCACAAACATATGGTCAGTATGAATGGACCATTCAGACTCTTGAGGATATTTTGAGAGCGTGTGCGATTGATTTCAAGGATAATTGGGATGATCATTTACCTCTCATCGAATTTTCATATAACAACAGTTACCATTCTAGCATTCAGATGGCTCTATTTGAGGCTCTTTATGGGTGGAGATGTAGATCGCCTATTGGTTGGTTCGAAGTCGGTGAAGCTACATTGATACGACCTTATTCGATTTATGAGGCTATGGAGAAAGTTCAACTCATAATGGAGAGGTTGAGAACAACTCAGAGTCGCAAAAAGTCCTATGTAGATGTAAAGAGAAGAGAACTTGAATTCGAAGTTGATGATTGGGTGTTTTTGAAGGTGTCTCCCATAAAGGGAGTGATGAGGTTCAAAAAGAAGGGGAACTTAGTCCCTGTTATGTTGGTCCATACCGAATTGTGAGACGTGTTGGCAAGGTGTCCTATGAGTTGGAGTTGCCCTCAAAATTGGATTCTATACATCCAGTTTTCCATGTGTCTGTAACACCCTGAAACTTTCTTAGACCAAACTTAGACCTTATAAGAAAAATCTAGAAGAAACCAGAAAAGTTTCCTCAGAACGACCGACACAACGAGTCGTGGTCAGCTCCAACAATTCATTGTGTCAGTTGTGGTCAGCCCTGTCCTTCGGGAACCTACAGGACATGGAATGACCCATTGTGAGGAATAATGAGTCGTCCTGTCACTCGTTGGTCTCCAGCTCAGAAGTCCCCTTTCTATGACCCCACGACTCAACCAATGAGTCGTTGTGTGATACAACGACTCGTGGTGTGAGTCATTGGTTGAGAGTCCCAGAAACCTACCTTCCATGTTGTGTCGTATTATGATATAGGCGCAGGTTCTCAATCTCAGCACCGCTAGTAGATCTTCTTCAGGTGATATCAGCTGTACCGGTGGTGAGTCCTCATCTTTCGAGGACGATGTTTATTTTCTTCAGTTATTTTCATACAGTTAGACTTTAGAGTTAGTTGGGGGCTTGTCCCAGCAACTCATCATATATAGATGACTTTCAAACATAGACTTAGACTTTCAGATGTGTAAACTTTATTATTCTGTTTTCCTTAAATAGTTTTATTATTTAAGCTTCCGCTATGATTTATACAGATTACCAGTGTTATGATAGACCATGGATTAGCTTGGGGTTACTTGTGACTCCAAGTACTGTGTGCCGTCCAGGCTATAGACTCAGGTCGTAACAAACTTGGTATCAGAGCACTAGGTTTAGAGTATCCTAGGATGTTTGAAAGCCGCGTCAAGCAGAATTCTTTTCATGGGTGTGAAGCGCGCCACACTTATGACGGAGAGGCTACGAGAAGTTATTCAAAAAACTCCCTTTTTTCATACTCTTTATCGTGCGTTGAAGTTTAATTCCAAAAATGTTCTCCTAAATCGTGCTCTATTTCATTTTAGTGAATCATGCCTCCAAGACCCGAAAACGGAAGAAGGGCCTGCAACGCCAACTGACCTGCCCCACCAGCTCCAGCAGCCCTCAGGACGACCAAGTGTCCTTGGCAGAGTTCAGAGCGACAATACAGCTGCTGGCATAGATAGTTACGAACCAGTAGGTGGTTCTGGTTAACACAAATGGGTCCGCAGTAGCTGCCCAAGTTCGGAACTTCACCCGAATGATAACCTCCAGCCTTCCATGGATCTAAGATGGGAGAGGACCCACAAGAGTTCGTGGATGAGAGTCAGAAGATGAGAGTCCAGTCCTTGTAAATATTCTTCTTCTTCTTCTTCTTCATCGAGTCTTTGTAAATCTATCACCAAAGTACCTATGTCTACTAAGCTTAATAAAACTCTGTCTTGTAAATATGACTATCTTTATGAAGTAGATATACTGCCAGATGAAAACAAAGTGTCCAGTACATACTTGCCTCTCCTAAATCCTTAT
>JACEIK010006973.1:0-28537 GCA_018107945.1 Datura stramonium
GAGCCAGCCAGGCACCAAATGTGCTTAGGCTCAGTAGTCTAGCAGCCCAGGTCCTAATAGGGCACCAGGTGCCAGTCATACCCCCCAAGGCGGGGCGTGATAGATATCTAGTTATATCTGAAGTGAAAATCAGGCGCTATACTAGGCCCCACACAGCCAATATGTAAAAAGAGAAACATATATGGGCCCCACACGAATAACGACCCTCAACTAACTGATAACTGCAGTCTGCAAGCCTCTAGGAATACAAATAGTGGTCGAGACAGGGCCCCGGCCTACCCAAATGCTATACAAATGGAAGATTGCACTTTCAACAACCTGGCAACCCCGAATGAAAGGAGCTGGCCACACTGCTGACTATGAACAACTGCTACTGAGGATCATGAACTCTGCCTTCTTAAACCTACTGGCAAGTAATGCAGCGCCCTATAATTGCTTCAGTACAATATGTACCGAATATGTAAGGCAGTAAATAGACTGAATGAAGGCTGTGAAATAGAAAAGTAAGTAGAAAGAAGAGGCAGAAAGATTAACCTGTAAGCTAGCTTATTCGTAATCTACATCTAGAAAACACTACACATACATGAGCTATGACTACACAATCATATATTCATAAGCTATAACTAGAATACAAGAACACAAACAAGAACCTCGCCTGGCCCCCATAAGCCTAGAAGGTACAATCAATACAGAATAACTCGCTCGGGCCCCCATAAGCCCTGGTGAGCACATCTCAACCTATATACCCCTATCCAGGTTTCTATGAATCTACTGGTGCTATAGCTAACCTACCTGTCCCCCTAGGTCTGCAACTGAACCCACTTGACTCCTGATCTGTAGTTGTGTCTGAGTCCAGTAGACTCCTGCTGTCTGCACCCCTGGCACTAGGCTCGATAGAGGGTGTGGTGTAGTACCGATCGACATAGAAATAGTGCAGTCATGGAATGGACTATATGAATACCTCTGACCCCATCTTCATCCCTCGCAGACGGCATACCGCTTCTTGGAGAGACGTCATCTCCCCCCTGGCAGGCGCGGACACATCTAGTAACCCTGGGGTGGTCATAGAACGCTCCTGAGTGAGAGCAACCCCAACGAAAGTGTTGTACTAATGTCTCTATCTATCCACTCAAAAGGGTGTAACGCCTTCTGGGCTTAACGCCACCGTTGTTTGCCCCCTAGGATAGTCTGTAAGGCTGCTAGCAGGCACACCGCGCACATGTATCTGATCAGAGGATCCCAATAGTGATCATGAACTCTAATGTTCTAGACTTAATAGGGCGAGATCCGGAGTGGTCTAACATAATTTTGTATGCCCTGGTCAAACAACTATAACTTATAAACAACTACGGGGTCGCGAATGACTAACTACTCAGTTCCTCTACTTAGAAAAACTGTAGGGTTGGTACTGGCCGAACATGCCTTTGAGCGATTGGCCCCTAGTCGTCCAGAGGAAGCTTACTGGCATCCTTAGCCTGTGGGTAGTACTGTACTAACATGGTACTACTAGTCCCTGAGACCTCATCTCAGTCTACCCGAATCTTATATTACTTTTCTTGGTGATTCTTAACCTTATAGGCACTTAGCCACTCCTGGCAATCTGTACCTTATAAGAACTAGCTAGGGCGCTGGCCTGACCTCTGACTGCTAATAGGGTCCCCTTCCTTAGGGTACCCATGGGTCTATTTAATCTAGACGACTGGGTTGGCTTCCTAGGCTACCTATGTGATAAATTCTAAGTCGACTAGAACTGACAATTACTGGTAATATCTAATAGGGTGGCAGACTTCCACTCAGTTTACTAGACAACCCTAGGCTGCTAACTCTAAACATGCCTTCCTATCTTATTTCTAGCCCTGTGGTGGGAGGATACGCCAATGCCCTTTAGGTCTACTTTCTTGACAATACAGGCATCAAACGGGTAGTTAAACCGCCTAACTGCGTCTATGCTATTCAACTTACTAGCTCAGGCCCGATAACTATTCACAAGCTTTTAAGGTCTAGGCCTAGCAATAAAACATACAATGAACTGGAGAATAGAAGAGTTTCTATGACGCTTCTAGTGCATATCACGCTTGACATGTTCCTTCTAGGTGAGGGATACTATGGTATAATCTATATACATTTTCTAGAAGCTAACCAGAACTTATACAACCGTCATCTACTAATAGAAGCTAATCACAACGTATCTGATCTTTATATACCAACAACAACTAATCACAGCATGTCTAACCACAATCTACTGGTAGCGACTATCTGCAATGTATGGGACCATTATTTCTATTTGAGAACATGTGTCATAGCACTATATGATGAGAATACTTGTTGAGGGTTAAGCCTTACATACCTTAGCCGTCGTTTCTTGAATAATCGATGAGTTTCACTTGGATTCGTTAGCTCTTTTTAGCTGTAACCATTTTACTGGGAGAAAGAGATGAATTTCAATACCAAAATTCGGCAAAAAGGATAACTTTGGTATTAATAGCAGCTATAATTCATCTACATAAAATACGGTCGCAAAATTATAATTTCCCGAGGGTTCAGAAGGGAGAAATGCTTACTTGAAAAGACTATTTCTCGGTGCAGTTCCTGTTTTATGGGCGTATAATGAGAAAATAACTCCGTAGTAATCCTTCTTGCAGGATTAAAACTCGATACCTGAATTTAATTTGAATTTTGACTGCGTTAGATAGCGTTATTGGACAAAAAACTGTTCAAATCTTTACTTTCCTCTCTCTCTGGCCAAAGTTTTCATTTGGAAATGATTTGAACTTGAAGGAAAGGCCTTATATATAGGCTAGGGCGGTGGCAGAGGTTGCGCCCATCGCGCCTCACTTCTTGCCGTGCCACACCTCCCTTTGAGGCTACCAATCTGGCGCGTCGCACCTCCCATTGAGGTAGCAAGGCTAGCGCGCCGCGCTGGCCAGTGATTTGCTGGCTGGCGCGTCGCGCTGGCCCCTTGCGGCCCAGTCTTGCTAGATCCTGCTCCGAGGATTTTTACACATGCGTCAAGCTCTTCTTACTCGTGACAAATCCACATATATGCTTACTAATCGATTACATTTATAGGGTGTAACATGCATCATCCTCTAACTCCTCAAATTTGGCAATCGAGAACTCTGGTGGCTGCCGCTCATGTTGTAACTTTAGAATGTCATTTTGAGCCTTTATCAGTTTAGCTGCAACCCTTGCCAACGATGACACTGTGAGGTCCTTCTGCCTGTTATTTTCCCTCACTTCCATGTCATCCATGCTATCATGAAGGTGTTTGTATGGTTCTAAAGCATTTGTGATGGCTCAGTCAAAGAAAGGGCCTAGCTACTCCGCAAACAACTTCAATTGCTTTTCTTGTCTGTTTGCTTTTCTAACCACCTGAGCGAAGTTTGTTGGTGTGAATGCACACTATAAAGATCAGGGTATTGCAGATGATGTCTTAGATAATTCCCTCTCCAATTGTGTCGCGGTCGTACTAGAAGTAGATAGTGTGGATATATGAATTAGGGCAGCCTGACAAACTAACTCTGCTCCTATGGCTTCTCCAACTAGTTTTGTGGATGTTTCTGTTGCCCTTGCAGTTTGACCATTAGGCCTGAACACCTCAGGAATTATTTTGTGAAGCTTAAATTCATATCTGGATTCATCCTTTGACTTTTCTAAGTCATACCTCCTTGTAGAATAACTCTCCACATCAATTCCAGCAAAAATTGGTACATGAGCTTCTCTGCATAGTCGCGTCATTAGGCATGGAAATGGTAGTGATGTAGATAACCTCACTGCTCTCCACATCCTCTCCTCGGTGATAATAGCTCCCATGTTCAATAGGAACCGTAACACCAGGCTTGCTACTAGTACCACTCTATCTTTAGCCAAAGTGTTATCTCCCCCTGTTAGGAGTAGTCAAAGTCGAACCACTGCCCATCAAAACATTGTTGCAAATGTCAATGTGGAATTCATTACTGTTTCCGTGGTGTTTGCCATCCACGAGGATTTTCATCCATTAAGACATGTGCTAACCATCCACGTTGATTATGCTTCTCTCTCATTCGATATTCAAATTCAGCGATGTTAACTAGTGGCATAAAGTTAGACCCCTAGATCATTCTATTTAAGATCTCTACTGAGATATCTACCATTTCTCCCGCGACTGGTATGCGTTTCTATATTTACATTTTTGACGGTTTCTGCCCCTTTTTGCAAAGACCCTCCAGAAAAGCTATGTAATTAACATAGAATTCGCGAACCATGGCAGGGTAATAGTGAACTAGTGGTTCACTCATCCATCCCAGGCAATAGAACTTTTATTTGGCCTCAACATCCGGGTATGCGGGTAACTCAGAGTCGATGATCCTCACTTCCTCCGCAATGCTACGTTTGAAATATCCTCTTACTATGGTGTGAGACCCTCTTAGATGTGTTTTTCAGCCCCTTTCACTTGCCTGCGCAGACTATCTCTAAACATTGGCATTTTTCCCTATATTATGTCTCCCCTTATTAGCTCAATGTCTTCTACCAGGCTTCTAGTGGCTTCATTGCCACTCCCTTCATCTGAATAAGGGTTGTCACTCCTTGAACTAGATCCGTCTGCTGAAGAATCATTTCCCTTATCAAACTAGGATTTGTAGCTTGTTGTCTAGAAGCAAATCTAGTTTGGTAGCCCAGCGTTGGTTTAGTAGTTCCAACCTCCTATATCTCACCCTCACAGTAAATGTTTTCATCTCGGAGGTGGTGTGTAGTGTCAGCTCTCTCAACCCTCCTTCTTGCACCACCTTTGGTAGGTTGAAACTTGGGTGGCATGATTACCTGTAGAAATTGAGCTATTAGTGACAAAGGTAATATGAGAAAACATGTGACAACAATTGGATTTAACTGAAAGTAAGATATGAGTGACGAAGTGTTTGATAGGCCGTCACATAGGTGACGGCCTATCAGTTCATCCGTTAGGTGAATCCTTGTGCATGTATAATTTCACCAAGAGGTGATAGTGCAAGACGACGGTCCATCACAATAGTGACGGTCCGTCACTTACGCTGTCACTCTTTATCCAGAAACACTCCATTGGAACCCCCAAGTGACGGTGAATGTGATTGTCCGTCATCAAGATGATGGTCCGTCACTAGCAATTTTTATTTAGTTCAAACCTGACGACACTAATGACAGTCCGTCGGACATGTGATGGACCATCAATTATTTCATCAAGCTACCATTTCGTGCACAGCAATGGGGAGTACTCAAGCTTCCTTACAGTATGTATCCCAAGACCATAAACCATAGAAAAACTGACTATTTCCCTTAGGAATGTCGTCACATAATCCATCATAGGGCATAGCCATCTTACACACACTTAGNATATATATATACTATATTGCAACCTGACATATATTCAACATGAGATTACTAGGGTTACAAGCTTATCACAAATAGCAAGCATGACTGATTATTCACATGGCTATGCTCAGCCAAATTCATATGCATAGCTACATTCCTCACCCTACACACTATGAATCAGAATGAATATGTAAAACATAACTTTGAGTTGTAAGGCAAGATAAACACAGAAATTGTGCAATATTCCAACCACAACCAATCACCTGGCACACAATTTGAGTAATGATTGGTGAGGGATGGAAGGGATTGGATAGAAAAATGGAGAATATTTACCATGGGCGTAGTAGTTACAGGTGTGAAGAGAGAAAATGAAAATAAAATGAACAAATGAAATTCGAATGGTCGGGGGTAATTAGGAGTGAAAGTGGACCAGATCGGGTTAGCAAAGTTAGGTTAGATCGTGTTGGGATTTTTAGGACTTTACTTACCTAGTTAGATGATGGAGCAAGTGACGATCCATCAGTCATACAACTTTCCATCAACTTGCTCGTCGTACTAAAACTACCGATGCCTTCAGTTATGTGCAAGTGACGAAGGTATTGACGATCAGTCACTGGGATGACGTTCCATCACATGTGCCATCGCTCTTATCCAGATTCCACGTTCTTGTGACCACTTTTGACAACACAACTGATGGGTCGTTATACATCTAATGGCTCATCGATTCAGTCGTCGAGCTTATCCAGAACACCCTTGTTTTATCTTGACGGTTCACAGTGATGGCTCATCATGTTTTTGATGGCCCGTCAGTGCTAGTCGTCACCGGCTTCAAGAATACATGTACCTGCACACTTAATAACCTTTTCAAACCAGTAAAATAGCAAAATCAAAGAAGAAGCATATTTAAAATACAACATTTTTGGGTTGCTCCGAAGAAGCACCTGAATTTATGTCGCGGCATGACTCAGGTACCTAGATTACTCAGACTTCATCTAGGTACACCAATTCTAACACATTTACCTCCTCTAGTACTCCATGGTACTGCTTTATACATTATCCATTCACTTTGAAGTGTTCCCCTTTTTTATTTTCAAGCTCAATAGCTCCAAATGGGAATACTTGTATCACCTTGAAAGGACCAGACCATTTTGATCGGAGTTTACCCGAAAGCAGATGGAGTCTAGAGTTGAATAAAAACACAAGATCTCTAGGGCTAAACTCCTTTTCAATCCTCCGGTCACGGTACATCTTCATCTTTTCCTTGTATAATGCCACTCTTTCGTATGCCCTCAGAAGAAAGTCATCCATCTCATTAATCTGATCCAACCTCAAATGCGCATCCTCACTCCAACATAAATTAAGCTTCTTGATTGCCCATAGAGCCCTATGTTCCAGTTCAATACCTAAATGACAAGCTTTCCCGAACACTAGCTGATACAGATATATCCCAATAGGCGTTTTAAATGTTATTTGGTGTGCCCATAATCCATCATCAAGTTTTAAAGACCAATATTTTTGGTTATCATTCATTATTTTGGCCAGGATGGTTTTAATCTCCCGGATTGACACCTCCACTTTCGCACTTGACTGCGGATGATAAGGGTAGCCCCTTTGTGTTGCTAAACTCTATACTTTGCCAGCAGCGCATAAAAACTTGGTTGCAAAAATTGGACCCCCCCATCGCTGACAATTTCTCTCGAAGCATCTAACCTTGAGAAGGTGTTCTTTTTCAAGATAGTTGCAACACTTTTGCCATTATTATGCCAATTCCACAGCTTCTGCCCACTTTGAGACATAGTCCACTTCTACCAAAATGTACTTCTAGCCATATGAGCTCACAAGCGTCCCCATGAAGTCTATGCCCCACACATTGAACAATTCTACTTCCAAAAACGCGGGTCATAGGTAGTTCATGCCTTCACGAGATATCTCCTTGTCTCTAGCATTAATCACATGCCTTCACATAATCATGGGCATCCTGATGTATTGTAGGCCCGTAGTACCCACACTGTAAAATTTTCTGGGTTGTCCGAGAAACCCCATGGTGTCCCCCAACAGGAGATGAATGGCATGGAAAATATACTCAATATTTTTGCTTCTAGAACACATCTCCTTATTAGGTTATCAGCACAAAATCGGAATAAATATGGGTCATCCTAGAAGTACTTGTTCACATCATGAAGGAACTTTTTTCACTAGTGGAATGTTAAGTCTTTCAACATCATATCACTGACAATGTAATTGGCGAAGTCAACAAACAATGGAATGAGATCGATTGTTGTCGCTAATACATGTTCATCAGGGAAGGAGTCATCAATCTTCTCATCATTTGTTACTCTCCCCTTATCTTCAAGTCTGGTGCCAAGCAAATATGCCCTTAATTATTCAAAGGCATATACCACTGCCAACAACTCCTGCTCAGTCACTATGTAGTTCTTTTGTGCCCCATTCAATGCTTTTCTAGCATATATGGGGTGGAAAATCTTTTCTCTCTTCTTCCCTAACACAGCTCCAAGTGAAAATCCTCTATCATCACACATCACTTCGAATGGTTGCAACTAATCTGGTGCAACTATTATTGGGGAAACCACTAATTTAGCCTTTAAGTTTTCAAAATCTTTTAAGCACTCTTCATCAAACACAAATTTGGTCTCTTTCTCTAATAGCTTGCACAATGGATAAGATATTTTCGAGAAGTCCTTTATGAATCTTTAGTAAAATCCTACATGGCCCAAAAAACTTTTCACTCCTTTGAAATTGGTGGAGGAAACTTCTCAATCACCTCAATCTTTTCTCTGTCCACTTCTAAGACCTTTTTTGATATCTTATGGCCTAGAACAACGCCTTCTTTCACCATAAAATGGTATATCTCCCAATTCAACACCAAATTTGCTTCCTCACATCGCTCTAAGGCTACTAAGATTGGCCAAGCAGTCTCTAAAAGTGTCACCGATGACTGAAAAGTCATCCACAAAAACATCCAAGGTATCCTCCACCATATCGAATAATATTGACATCATACACCTATGAAAAGTTGCAGGTGCATTACATAACCCGAATGTCATGCGTCGGAAAGAAAAGGTCCCATAAGGACAAGTAAAAGTTTTCTTCTCCTGATCCTCTAGTGCAATTGATATTTGGTTATATCCAGAATAACAATCTATGAAGCAATACGTCCCTCTACCTTCCAACCTATCAAACATTTGGTCCATGAACGGCATTTGAAAGTGATCTTTGAGCTTCCATGTGTTCAACTTCCAATAGTACATGCAGACACGCCAACCTATGATGGATCTCAATAGCATCAACTTGTTCCCCTCATTTTCCACCATAGTCATACCTCCCTTTTTGGGGATGCATTGCAGCGGATTCACCCATTTGTTTTCAGATATTGGGTATATGACACCTGCATCTAGCCATTTAATTATCTCCTTTTTTACCACCACTTGCATTGGTGGATTGAGTTGGCGTTGATGTTCTTTGCTTAGGACATAATCTTCTTTCAACTGAATTTTATGAGTACATAATCCCGGGAGAATCCTAATAATGTCAGCAATTGTCCATCCAATTTCCCTCTTATATTTTTTAGTACGACAACTAGGGCATCAACCTTCCATTCGACTAGATCAACTACCGCGATGAATGGGAGTGTGTTGTTATCTCCCAAGAACACATATTGCAGATGACTAGGTACTGCTTTCGACTCTAACATTGGTGGTTCTTCAATAGAGGGTTTTGTTGAAGGAGTGCTCTATTCTTCAAATGCAAATCTAACTTCTCTGGAGCATAAGAATAAGACCCCATCCCTGCTAATGCATTCACTACCTCTTCATACTCCTGAATATGATCATCAGCAAAATTTATCATCACCACAGCTAAAATGTCAACTGAATAGCTCTCTTCTCTGGGTGCTTCAACTATCCCTTCATCTACAACATCAATAACGGAGACTACATTCATGTCTCTCGGTTGTTTCAACGACTTGCAGACATTGAACCTTATCTCTTTCTTGTTTAGTCTGAACTTCAATTCTCCACTCTCCATTTCCATTAAAGCTCTTCCAATTGTTAAGAATGGCCTACCCTAAATGATAGGGACTTCAAAGTCCACTTTGTAGTTCAAGATTATGAAGTCTACAAGAAATATAAAATGTTCCACCATAACCATTACATCACACAAAATACCCACAAGCTTCTTAACTGACCCATCTACCATTAACAACCTCATAGTAGTCGGTTTGGGGGCTCACACGCCCAACTTTTTGTATATTCCCAGCAACATCAAGTTGATATTGGCACCCAAATCACATTAAGCTTTGGCGAAGTTGAAGGCTCCAATTGTGCATGTAATTGTGAATGCATCTAGATCTTCTTTCTTCTTAACCAGTGAATGTGAAGATATCATACTACAATGATGAATGTTGTTCGCTGGGTCAAAGTTGACAGTACTCTTCTTTGTGACCAAGTCTTTCATGAACTTGGCATAGCCTGGCATCTGCTCAAGGGCTTCTACCAATGGGATGTTTACTAATAATTTCTTCGACATGGAGAATAACTTGTGGAATTTTCCATTTTCCACCTTCTTTTTCAACCTCTAAGGGAATGGAGGTAGAGGTCTCAGAATTTAAGTCAAAGGTTTAACAACCTCCTTGCCTTTTGCTTGACCTTCATCTACCTGACTGTTCTCTGTGACTTCTAGTCTTACAGGCCTAACTGGATTTAGCTTCTCCTCCTCATCCTCAATTATAGGACCTATTTCTGAAGCTAACTCCTCAACTTGCTCTACACCAATAGGAATAATATCAGACAATTTCCTGCCACTTCTAGTTATAATATCCATGCAGTGGCTATCCTTTCTCAGATTCTGCACTGTCTCACTCTGCAAGGCTCTGCTCTTCCTCTGATTAAGGGCTGCAGATATTTGCCCCATTTGGTACTCCAACTGTGTAATGACAGCTGAGTGTGATTCTACAAGCTGACTCATATAAAAGAGGTCACTCTTCATCTCTTTAACTACCAAGTTAGTAGATTTGTCTCTTTGCAGTACTTTGGTTAACATTTCCTCCACCCTTGAACTTTCTACACCATTACTGCTCCGCTCTCGATTTCTAAGGGGAACATATACTCTGGTATAATCATTTTTGTGGCTTTCCTTTTTCTTCCAGCTGCCCTGTTCTCTATCTCTATAACAAGCTTTGTCATAATAGTTATCCTTTAGATAGTTCCGACCTTGGTTTCCTTTGCCATTGTCTCGAAAATGCCCATGTTGTTCAAGTACTTAGCTTCTTATTTCGAGTCTGATCCATGTTTCTCTTGTCTGGCATCCTTACCCACAACATTCACTTTCTCGGCACCCCATTCAAGAAAATGCTTAATAATTAACTCCAAATGAGTTTTCATATGTTCCATATCTTGATCTCTCTCCTTTTTTTCCGGCGTTGCTCAGTAGTTGACCCCACTGCATAGGAGTTACCAGGGACTTCAGAGTCTCTAGTTTCCAAGCCATATTAGTATTGGTGACTCTATCTAGTATAGTTGCTGCCTCGGTGTATGTTCGGGTCATGAATGACCCTCCAGTCACTGTATCAGCAGTTGACTTAGTTGAGGAATTTAGGGACATGTAAAAAGTCTCCATCAAATGATTATCAAACAATTTATGGTTGGGGCACTGCTTGAGTTTCTTGTTGAATTGCAGCCATGCCTCATGCAATGCCTCACCAGGTAGCTGCCTGAAATTGTTTATCTCATCTCTTAGTTGCAACATTTTGGAAGGTGGAAAGAATCTCTCCATAAAAGCATCTTTCAGCTCTCTCCAGTTCATAAATGAGTCATGTGGAAACTCATTCAGCCACATTGTTCCCTCCCAAATAGATACAATGGAAACAACCACAATCGAATAGCATTCTGACTAACCCCAGGCAGTTCAAATGATTTATAGATGCCCATGAAGTTCATCAGATGCAGATTTAGGTCATCACCAGCTACTCCTCTAAGCAAGCCCTTCAAGTTCAACAATTGGATCACAACGCTTGTGATGTTGAACTTCTCTCCTGGAGCTAATGGGGGAGGGACGATCGATCCAATGGAACCAACTCCATCCAAATCAACATCATAGGTGTCTTGATAATCAAATGCAATTACTTGTTAATGCTTCCCCCTAGCTCTCTAAGGCTGGCGATGATTTCCAAGGGCTACATCCTCAACATTTTTCTTATTTAGCTCATTCCTAATGGCATCATCATTCTCGTTGTTAGTAGAATATTTGTTATTGCCCCTGGCTTGAGCATTAGTAAGCTATTATAGCCTTGTTGCTTCACGCTCTTGTGTATTCATAGCTCTATTAAAATTTCTCTAACTCGGGATTTTAAGGAGTTAACGGTTCACCCCATCTTCGGGTATTCGGCATGCACTACCTGTACCCTGTATAGGCAGAAAAAACAAATAAAAGTAAAATTAGGAAATAGAATAAGAGTCAAATAAGCACACTTGATTTAATCTAAAACTATATTCCCCAGCAGCGGTGCCAAAATTTGATATGCCCAAATTACACCTTTATGATAAGAAGTATAACGAGGTCGTTGTCAAATATAGAACCCAACAAGGTTGGGGTCTAATCCCATAGGGAATATGGTGAAACTAAGTCTTCTGTGGTTATTTGCTTTTAGTCAAATATTTCTGTAACATTGGCAGTTTGGGAATTATGTTTCACTCCACTATTTGTCAAATACAAGAATTACCAACTATGATCGATTACTATCGAACTCAAGGAGAAAGTAAAATAGGGTTATGATCATCATGGTTTTCCTAACAATATTTTGTGAATCACACCAAGGGACTCATTTAATGCTATGAATGTAGGTTGCTAACTCAATTATTCTATCCAAAAGTTTCTCAACCTATTCAGGCAGGTATCACACTTATCTTCTCAAACTAAGAGTGATAATAAGTGAGTTACAACAATTAACCGAGGTTGATTAATCTTATTACAACATTAATTATCAATTAAGGTTTAACGCCTGGAATCCCTAATACTGATCCCTTTTCATCCAGATTTATACACCATATTCATGCATGTCCGGGTTTGTTCCAATATTTGCAACCATTAGAAATCATTCAAAACGAAGGCACTAGTAATACACACATTTCCATTAAATTCGTCTCTGCATCATTCACCATCATTATGTCATTCTACTATGAATCACACAATCCTAGTAGTGAAACTTACCCACACATGGTCATTGTGTTCATAACAGCAATCACATTCATCAAAGAAGGTTTAACTTACAAAGAGGAGATGAAATCTTGATTATGATTCCAAAAACTTAACAATATTTCTTCAAGCTTCATTCAAATGTAACATATAGAGTTGATCTTTTTTCTCTCTCAGAGTAACATCTCAAATCATTCCTTTCCCTAGCAAAAAAATCTGATACTAAAAATAAACCTAGAAGCTTCTATTTATAGTATAAAATAATTCAAAACTGTACTGAAAATCGGAGTCCCGCTTCTCAGGTGACGCCCAAGTTGACGTCCCGCCGGCTAGGTAACGGTCTGTCACTCCTTATCCAGTGTATCAGCAAATTTGCATCTTTATGATGGTATGCTTGACGGTCTATCACAGAGGTGACAGTCCTTCACCTGGTCCATCGCTCCTATCCAGTGTTCCCTTAATTCTTTATCTTTGTGACGGTGAACGTGATGGTCCGTCAGAGAGGTGATGGTCTGTCACCTGGACCGTCACTTTCACTTCTTTTTGTTCTACTTTCTGTTTAGGCACGGCGAAGGGGGTGACGATCTATCGCACTAGTGATGGCCCATTAGATAGGCCGTCATGTTATTTCATCGTGTTTCACACCATTTATTTTCCTTGCATTATGTTCCTGTATAATACACACAAAACCATCAAAATGACAATAAGTTTCTCAAAAACTTCCATCAATTCATAGTTAAAAGCATCCAATGTGTCGGCAAATGCTCGCTCATCACCCCACCACAATTAGAGCGAGACAGATAGAATTAAGCACAAAGGAGCATCACAATAGTGACTTACTTTGAATTTAAGAACTAAAAAGTTGTAGCCCAGTGTTTTTCTTGGAAGTTCATCTTTGAGCTTCACTCCAATTTTGGTGTAGCAGTCGAATTTGGGAGGGGAGTATCAGGTGTTTAGGAAAGGAATTAGAGTGATGAAGAAGTGAGAAGTTAGAAATTTAATAGGTTGGGAGAATTTGAATACATCTGGGTAAGGTTGGGCACCTGGCCATTTTTCTTTAAAAGGCTTACCATAACTTGTACCATGACTCATAGGACAAACCTACAACTCATCTCTTCCTCTCGTACATCAGGAATAGGGCTACTTACCGAGGGACCTGCGGACTCTCATTATGACTCGTACCCATATAATATGATTCATACCATGAGTCATTATCACGACCAAAATGGAGGTCCAAAGCGCTACACGGACAAGGAGCCCCAAGAGACTCCATGTCGACCCATGGCATAAGCATACGTCTAACACAATCAAAGAAACCGAAGAATCAACAATATAATCATAGCAGAAGTCTAAACTTAAACATAACATCAGAATACACAATCTGTAGTTGAATACAACAGTAGGTCTGAAAAGCCTCTAAACATGATGAGTTGTTGGGAAAAGACCCCCAACTAACTCAACAAGCTGAAATTGAAAATACATAAGGAAATATGATTAATCTAGTCCTTGGGATATGAGGACTCACCAACATGAATGTGCTAACTCTGAAGTCGAACTATGAGCGAGGCTGAACCTGGGAGTCGGGTCCTGTATCATGAAACGATACATCATAGAGTATGTGGTCAGTACGTGGAATGTACCAAGTATGTAAGGTAAGTAAAACTGCTTAAGTAAATGAAATCATTTAAAGACAATGCATAATGTAAACATAAACATCATGAATCTGAGAGTAGGGCAAGCATGAATTCTTTCTAAAATCATGATCTCATCATAACATAATGTATCATCATAACATATCATAACATAATCGATTGACTCAAATATGAAATTTGATATTTATAAGTACAGTTGAACATTGAGTCAAACCTACTTTAGAACATGCTTACATATGTAAATCATATGAGTAATGAACATGCATATCTGAAATTATGAGAAACAATGGGAGACTCATCTTTTAACCGACATACAACGATAAAGCTTACGTGGTCCCAACTATCACACTCAAGTGGGTAGAGTTGTCCAAAGCCTTTCCAAGGCTAGGGACGATACCATGATATCGATATCATGCTCGTGGCCCAATAAGGCAGGGGATAGCTCACAAGGGAGGTCCCAAAGTCATGATGTATAAACCTATGCGGGCGCGTAGTTCTGAGGCATAGGGTGATCGATCCTAAGCTTGCTCGGTGCTAGACACTACTCCAAAAAACATGCATGTGCTATATATCATTATTCAATGAAGCTCAACATCGTCTATTGATGAATCTCATAAATCAAATACATATCAAAGCAGAAATCATGCATAAGAGAAGCTTTAACTCAAACCATACTACAAGCTGAAAGATAATTGGGAGTCTTCACTCCAAAACCACATGGTAAGCTGTGCATATGAAAAGCTTTAATTCAAACTTACAAAAAGGTGAAAATATAAGTGGGAGCCTTCGCTCCAAAACCATATGGTAAGCTTAATTCGAGAAATCATCTATCATACTTTGAAAATGTGGGCATTACCTAAAGTTTTTCCCCGTTGGGTAATACTTTAAAAACCTACGAAATTAAAATTCACCAAACTGACAGACGTTCGTCGGTAATATCTGATGTTGTCCATCTGTTTTTAATTCCGACGCGACATATTCCGACGACCCTTTGTCCGTCGGTTGTCCATCTGTCTGTCGGAAATGGCCCTCGTTTTTTGACTATTTTTTAGTAGTGTACATTGATTCTACGATTCTTTATTCCATTTGTACCATGTGTCTGCCTTGGTGCAATTTCTTTTGGATAATTTCACGACTCCAGTTACAGCTCGTACCATCTTGGTGCGGCTCGTACTGAGAATCGTATATTTCCTTCTTCTCACTTCAGCCTTTTGAATTTCATCAAAGTTCTCAGTACGAATCGTACAATCAAGGTACGGATGTACTGAGACTCATACTTTGGTCGATTATTTGCATTTTAAGGCTTATTTTGCATATCTTTTCTCCAACACTTATTTTCCCTGAAATCAAAGTAAAAGTGCCTCATATTCATATAAACATGCCTAAATCCATGTTATTTTCTCAGTTTTAAGCGTCGAAAGTGTTGTAAACTCACAGGACATCATATGCATCACATGCTTTTGCATAATCACGAGCATCCTGAAAAATAGTTGGCCAATAATACCCACGTTGCAGAATTTTTTGGATTGTGCAGATACCTATCATGAAACGAATATAGGCCTAGATCGAGAAACCCCTAAAGATTCCAAGTCTACCCATGGCATGAAAAGATATCTAAGCATAACATAATCACGCAGATGTCTGAAAAAATCATAATATCTGAATACATAACACAAGTTTGAAATGGAATACATGTTATGTATGATAAGCCTCTACTACTGACAAGTTGATGGGACAAGATCCCAACTAACTCACTATAGCCTAAAACTAAAAATACTAAATACAACTGATAAAGGGCCCTCGGAAGATGAGGACTCAACAACTGAGACTGGGAGATGCTAATACTGAGAGTCTGGCTAATGTTGGGACTGAGTATTCAAGGTAAGTAAAATCGCTAAGTAAGTAAAATCAATGATCATGCATAACATAAAACATTTCATCATAAAAGTCTGAGAGTAGGACTTGCATGTTGCCATCTGAAACATAACTGAATATCATAACTGAATATCGAATGATGATTTCTCTATTTTTGTGCTTGAACATGAGTGGATAAACTCCTGCTCTAGGGTTTTGGCAATAGCTGATGATTGTTGTTTGAATACTCATTGGTGCTAGATTCTAATTCTTCATTCAAGATTTTTTATTTTTACTTGTTTTCATTGATTATTCATTAGACTTATCACCTTGTGAATATTATTTGTTGGCTCTTGATTGAACTCGAAAAAAGGAACTAAGAGGGTTTAAACGAAGCATATAATAGGTTTTAATTATCTTGTTCAACAACTTTAAGAGTTGATTTTGTTGTCAAGGATAGGGATATACCCTTCAACCCTGTTCAGTTGAATACAACTATCTTCAACCATCATCTTATGTTTTCCTGCTACTATAGGGATATAGGTGTTAGGGTTCATAAGATAATTCTTGCATATTCGAGAGAATAGTAAGAAATGGAATTGTAACTTGCAACTAGCAATTATAGAAGACTTTAGTTTAGCATATTCAAGTCTTAAAACTCAACCTGAAATCCAAAGTCCCAGACCTTAGATACTTGTCATCATTTAAATTACAAACACTTTGAAAACAACTTTTGTTCATTAGTTTAATTTACATTTTAAAGTAGTAGTATAATCTCCAAAACCATTTCCTCATTTTACCTATATATATTTGAATAGTGAAATAAAATATTAACCTTAAATAATTAATCTGACAAGTCTTTGAGGGATCGATATCTAGACTTCACTGTCCTATATTATTTGAAGACAACGTGCGCTTGGCGACAACCAAGTTTTTGACGCCGTTTCCAGGGACTTTAAAATTGATTAATTATTTATAGGTTAAGATTTTTATTCTGCTATTCTACAATTTACTTTTGCTTGAGGTTGTTGAGAATTTCATGTGGTGTTTGCTCAGTGTATGCCATCTACCAGAAGTCAAGGACCACCCTTGGCTCAATTTGATTTGGAAATTGAGAGAATTTTTTGCATCTTAGCTATTGCAGAAAATCATGAAAAAGCATAGGGCAACAACCAGGATAGGATTCAGTGTTAAATTTTGCTCGGACAGACTTGGAGAATGCTTCTTAAGCGATAATCATGTAGGCCAATACTGGAAATTTTGAGTTGAAGGAGGGAACCATACAGTTGGTTCAAAATACTTGTCAATATTGGGGAAAGATGCACGAGGATCCCCACTGACATTTGATGATGTTCTTGGAACTTACTGAAAATATTCACTATCAAAATGTGTCAGATGAATATGTGAAACTCACTTTGTTCCTGTTCTCATTAATTGTTGAATCAAAGGAGTGTCTTCAGAATAAGCTATATGGGTCCATTACTACCTAGGAAGCTCTTTCCAAGAAGTTTATAAATAAGTTTTTCTCATCGAGGAGAACAAAGGAATTGAGAGGAAAGATCTCAGGATTTGTGTGGAATGATCGTAAGACCCTAACTCAGGCTTGGGAAAGATACAAGAGATATTGGAGAGATTGTCCACACCATATGCAACCAAAGGAGATTATTGGGCACAACATCATAGAAGGGCTAAACCCAGAGTCTAAAATATTACTGGATGCTACAGTTTAGGGGCAAATCTTGTCCAAAAGCTAGGATGAGATAGAGGCTTTTTGAATATCATGTCAACTGGGATCCAAGATTATCAGGATTCGGGCAGAGGCCTTACAACATCCAAGTTCCTAGGGAAGCTTGAGGTTGATGGTGTGATGGCAATTAGGGCAGATATTAGCCAGTTGGTGAATGTGATCAGCAAGCTAATGACCACACCAGCTGCAAGCCAAGTTCATTAGGTTTAGCAAGTTCAAACTCCACCGTAATCACGTGAGGCGTGGGGAGAAGGCAATGCATATTGTTGTCGTCCACTAAACCCAAAGTCTATTTACTTTTTCGGTCAACAAAGTCATGGTGGAGGTTTTGTAGGAAATAGTTACAATTAGGGGTAGAGGAATGCAGCAAATCCCTCCCGGAGAGAGAATCAAAACTTTCAAAGACCCCCAAATAACTTTCAGAGACCTCATGGCCAGCAGCACGACAGTTCTTTAGAATAGACTATAAAGTAGTGGATGGTTCAGTAGACTCAAGTGGCTAATGAGATGCAGAAGTCAATCCATGAGTATGAAAGTCAAATGGGGTAATTGTCCCTTTAGCATAAAAATATACCGCAAGAGGCATTTCCATGTAATACAGAGAAGATCCCAAAGGAGAATGCCAATGCGATCTCATTGCACACCGGAGAAAAGTTGGGTGAAGTGATACACATATATTACAAAACAGAGGCAGAGCAGATTGTGAAGTCTAAGCATGATTTTTGTGAGTCAAGTAACTCACAACAAAAAGTGGTGGAA
Source organism: Datura stramonium (assembly GCA_018107945.1). NCBI lineage: Eukaryota > Viridiplantae > Streptophyta > Magnoliopsida > Solanales > Solanaceae > Datura > Datura stramonium. The sequence continues at coordinate 18,547 of JACEIK010006973.1, forward strand.
ACTAAACCACCTTCTCCATTTCCATAAAGATTCAAAAAGCAGAAGGAAGACACAAGTTGTAAGAAGTTTCTTGATGTGTTGAAGCAGGTACATTTGAATCTACCATTGGAGAGCTATTACAAGAGGTTCCAAAATATGCTAGGTGTCTGAAGGATATTGTGGCAAATAAAAGAAGGTTCACTGAGTTTGAAACTATAGCTCTTACAGAGGAGTGCAATTCCTGGGTGTAGAACAAGATTCCGAAAATGCTAAAACATCCCAGGAGCTTCACTATTCCAGTGGTCATTGGGAGTAGAGAAGTTAATTTAGCACTATGTGATCTGGGTGAAAGCATCAATCTGATGCATGCATTGTTGTTTAGAACATTGTGATTAGGTGAACCACGTCGCACCACAGTGACATTACAGTTAGCTTACAAGTACCTTGCTTATCCTGACGATATCATTGAGGTTGTATTGATCAAAGTGGGACCGTTCATCGTGCTGGTTGATTTCACTATCCTTGGTTATGAAGTGGAAGAAACAATTTCCATTATTTTGGGAAGAGAATTATTAGCCACCACGGATACAGTTATAAAGGTGAAGTCGGGCAAGATGTAAATGATTGTGGATGGCCAAGAGGTAGTCTTTGATGTGTTCAGGTGGGCAAGGTTGGCACCTCATTATGAGGATTTTAAAATGAGCATAAAGGGTACCCTAGAGGTTCTAAGTAGGTAGTTAAACAACATGCGTTTCAAGTTAACTCAGTAGAAAGTCAGGGTTCTAATCATCTCACTCGAGTAAAGGAGTAAGAAGTCTTATATTGTGTTGCGATATTAAATCAGGCACTGCACGGTACAACCCTTGAATGTCGTGCCATGACTATAACTAAGGCACTTGATGGGAGGAAACCATCCTTCTAACACAATTTATTTTTTGTAGAGATGAACAGGGCATTTGAGCTGAAAGAGTAGAGAAAGGAAGATGAAAAAAGTTAAAGTCTGGAGCGAGATACTTGGCGTAGGCCGTCAATTATTAAACTTCAAAAAGAAAAAAAAATTCATGTTGGGACTATAGATGGTGTGCTGTGCTAGGAACCATTCGCCAAGAAACATTTTTTTCTCAGTGTGTGGGGAGGTAGGTAGCGCGCCACATCGAGTGCAAGATGGGCGAAAATTTTTTGGGTCCATGCATCAAATTTGACCCAAGGACCCTAAAATTAATAAAAGTACATCACCCACACCTTTATTTAAATCCCCATTCATCTTCTCTCTCTAAAACGCAAAAGAAAAAAATAAAAGTATTTTCTCTCTCTTTTCTCTTAAAGCAGTAACTCCCCTTCCCCTCCTTAGTGAAAGTTGTCTTCTCCAAAAATCTTGGTAAAGAAAACATCCTCAACTCAAGTAAGTAATTTTCTTCTCTTCTTTGGTATTTAATATTGTAAGCATGCTCCCATTACCTTTCTTCCCCAAGTTGAAAAATCAAAAATCACCATTGTTTGGTGAATTTCTTGAACTTCATAATGTGGGTTTCCATAACTTAAATCTCATGTATTCTTCCATAATAATGTTATATCCTTGTTTGGGTTGCTTGGTTTGGTTGAATTATGGTGATTTAATGTTGTGGATGTGAGGAAGGTTATAAATGAGTTGTAGAGAAATCTCATGAAAATTAGTGAATTGAAGTATGTTTATATATAGAGAAATTTCTTGAATAAGGTGACTCTTGAATTGTGAAAATCTTGGGTTGTTGAAAAATTCATGATAACTCATTGTGGAAAGTAGTAAAAGTCTTGTTAATTGTTGGTTGAATTTATTGTGACTACTTCCACACTTGGGACAATGAGAATTGTGAATTAAAAGTTGGAGAAAGTTAAGGGAGAGGCTAACTTGATGCACCCTTACGGAAACAAAAAAGAAAAAAATAATAGAAGGGTGTGAGAGAAAATCATGAACATGGTTTGTAAAGTATAGTTGGTGTATAATTTGATGATGAGATTTGTCTTGATAATGGGGAAAGTTTGAATATCCTATTTGACAAATTTTTACAAGTGTGTTAGCGAACTAAGTGTGGGTCATTTTTCACCTCTTACACCTAATTAGCTAACCTTATTATTCATGAACTAACTTTGTAAAGTTCTTGTAGTTGTTTGGAAAGTATTATGGCAACACGAATAGATAAAGGAAAAGAAGTAGCAGTTGCTAGCAAGGGCTCAAGAGGCTCAGGAAGGGAGTTGCATCGAGCTCATCATCCCAAAAGGCACCCCCTGCTAGGAGGTTTGGAGCCAAGTCCATGGAGGAGAATACTCTTAAGTGGTTTAATGCCTAGAAGGAATCAAAGCATGCTCTGGAGTATTGGACTGACGACGGTCGTATGGCACTTGAGTTTCCCACTATTCGTGACACCATCCGGGAGTTGGGATCGAGATATGTCTTCATTGAGACAGAGGGGTGCAACCTCACTTTGGTGAGGAAATTTTATGCGAATTGGAACACCTCATATGGAGAGAGAAAAATAAAGGTTCGGGGACAAGTGGTTCCGTTTATTGCCAAGTCTTTCAATGCATTCCTAGGAACGCTAGTGGTGGACCCAGATATGTACTTCATGATTCTTGAGAAGACCCCCCACCATGATATTCGTCATACTTCGTGTGGAGAGAATTCAGCTTCCTAGTGGGCAAGAGGTGAAAATGGCACTCATTTGACACTCTCATTCTCTTACTTGACAATGAAGGCCAGAGTTTGGATCAAGTTTGTCTATGTGGTACTTATCCCAAGGACACACACCATGGAGATCACTCAATAGAGAGTGATATTAGTGTATATGTTGATGAAGGGGCTAACTATTAACTTTAGCGTAGTGTTGAGGGACAAATTGAGGCGATCTAGAGATAACCGCCGATGGAAGTACTATTATACCAGCCTTCTAACTCAGTTTTTGTAGGGCTATGAGATTGAAGAAAAGGAGGCAGTCCTTCATCAACCCCTAGCAGGGCAATTGGCAGGTAAAATAATTGATTTCACAAAAGTGAAGGAGCAAATCGACTCACCTACACCATTCCTCACTCCAGCGAGCGCAATGGTTAGGATAATAGTTGGAGAGGCCATATGTTTGGGATGTTTGAGCTCTAGCTGAAGATTCAAGTAGGCCCATGACTGCTAAGGAGATGGAAACACTAGAGGAGTGGTACCCACTCACAGTGAGTGCAATAATTATGTGCAAAATGGGTCCAGTGTTTGAGGAGCCTTTGGATAATGATGAGCCTACAGTGCTGAATGATGTCATCGATGACGGTAAGGAGGAGGAGGAGGATGATTCCACTACGAGAGCTATGCAGGTTGATGATGTAGACGTAGAGGATGATGATGATGATTAGGAGTATAATCTAATTATGAGGACTTTACTTAGAGTCCAAGGAAGTTTTTTTTCTCTCCCTACTTGATATGATTTGTTTCTGCACTGGGGACAGTGCATTGTTTAAGAGTGGGGTGGAGGAAATAGATTTCCTGTTATTCTATCTTTTCTTAATTTGTAGTAGGTTGTAGCAATAGTCTTCAATCTTCTATGGCAGTAGCTTGATTTGTGACTGATTAACCTGGGTTTGTAATAGCTAGTATTGTGGATGGTTGTGAAGATTGATGTTGTGTGATATGATTGTTCGTCTCTAGTAATTTTGTTTTGTTAATGTATGTTCGTCATAGAGGTATAAACCTTTCCTAATGATGTATGGATGACAACCGTCTTAAGAAAAAATTAATCACATTTTTTTTCATTTTTTAGTATGGAGTCAAAAACTACCACTCTTGTGCTCTTGATACTCCACTTATAAGCTAAACTAGAAACAATGAAGCGGTCATCGTGAATTCATAAGAAGTGAGAATTCCATGAGAGACACATAGGCTCTTAACTTGACGCAAGGAAAAATATTCTTAGGTCTTAATAATGAAAGATTCATTCAATTTGATTGTGTGGTTATATGGCCACAGGAAACCAACTACGATCATGATGCCATAGGAGGTGAGCTTGAATTGTTTTGTTTTGAGCATAGTGTAACATCTAGAACTTTCCTAAGTGTGTACAGGATAGCTAATTGCTAAAGAGGTAAAATGTGATTAAGGCATTTCATTGAAAAAACCCATATTTTCCATTGTCGTTATACCTTCCTCAATACTATCCCTAGTTAACCCCGTTGAACCATAAGTCTTAAATTTCTTCTTAGCTACAAAAGTAGCCTCTTCCCTTTATTGTGTGACCTCTAGAGTTTTTGATCCAAAGATAGTTTGAGGCACTTTGATATTTCACACTGAAAGGTTCCACCGAAGTAGAAATAGTTAAGGGAAAGGAAAGAAAGAAAAAAATGGGTGATGACAAGAGGAGATAATATAAAAAGGGGTGCCCACACAAAATAACACATCTACTTTCTGCTAGAACATAAATGAAAGATTTTTAACGGTTTATTATTCTTGATGAACTTATAAGCAGAAACTAGCATTCAAGTAGTATAAAGAGGGGCATGAGAAAAAAAGAGGATTAGTGAAGGAAAGGGTGAGCAGTGAGAAGAAAAAGAGGTGAAAAAGGAAGATGAAGTGAAAATATCTTAAAGTGCATAGGACTGGTAACCACTCTAAAAGAAAGTCATTCCTACTCGTCCTTAGCTGACATTACAACCAGAAAAGTCCTTATGATCTTAATCTCTTGAAGTGAATAAGTAGTCTGATTGTACATGAGAGGTAATCCTATGGTATGTTGCATGTGTATGATACATTATTTATGAGAGTGAGTGTGTCTTTCTTATTATGTTCCAAGTTTTGAATTGATAATATTAGGGAAGGAACATCACCAAATAAGTGAGGGCATAATATGGTCAAAGTCGGTGTATTATGTGTTGCATGTTTCATACTTAATCATATTGGCCCTAATTCAAAAAGATGAGTCAATTATAGAGGTTATGTATTTTCAAATGTGAAAACTTCTGCGTATGCTTGATTTGAATTGTATGAATTGATGAACCACTTAGTCATATGCTCTATGCTAGCTGCTTGAGTGAGACTTGATAGAGGTGACAAGTGGTGAGAAAAGATGTTTGTGCATATAAGAAAGGATTATTTGTTACACCCTGGAAAAAAATTTGTGATTATCTGGTATTTGTATGCTATGTGAAGGGAAGTATGGGTTGTATATTGATCGTGATTGTCACGCCCCAAAATTGGGGGAGGGCGCGATGGGCTTCCAATACCTGATTGACCGGGAAGCCGATTATATAGCATTTGTAACTGTAACACCTAGGCCCTCCAGGCCACCTGTTGCAATAACCTGGAGTAAAAATATGGTCTTATAAGGTCTCCACTACCACAAATAAATAAATAAAATACCGATAAGGCCATGACTATGCTAAACCAAGCAACGGAAAGCCGACAAGGCCACAAACTGAATAATATTATACATACTAAGTCCATAAAGCCTATAATGAGTAAACTAAACTGATGGTCGGAATAGGGATCCGACCTACCCGTAATTATAACTCAAAACTCAAGATGAAATAACTAAGCCCTAGCTCCAGGAAGAAAGGAGCATACTAACACATCCGCTGATCTCACGAACTGTTATTGCAACTGACAATCCCTGCCCCTGCCTGCACCTGCAGCACGAACGCAGGTCCCCAGGAGAAGGGACGTTAGTACAAATGAAATGTACTGGTATGTAAGGCTAAAAACTGTAAACATGTACAATAGAACTGATAACTGATCCAGAAATAAGGAATAGTAACAACCTGGAATCCTGGAAACTAAAACCTTTCAATAACTCAATACTGAAGTGCAAATGCAACCAGGTAATGCACAAGCAAAGTTATAATTGTAATACCGGCGGCCAGACGACCATAAAATTCATGTAAAAATGCCTCCATCCGGTGTACTATATCGAGATAAAATAAAAATATCTCCAGCCAGTGTTCCACACTAGGGTAAAATAAAAATATCTCCAGATGGTGTACCATATCGAGGTAAAATAAAAATATCTCCAGCCGATGTATCATACCGGTGTAAAACAAAAATATCTCCAGACGGTGTACCATACTGGGGTAAAATAAAATATCTCAATCATAATCATGAATGGAGCTAGTAGAGATTATACTAAGTCAATTTAACACATATAGCATTGAAATGACAAATGTTAAATCTGTGATCGTAATAGGTCTCTTTCATAACATATAAATGCAAGTGAGCACATATATCATGTAAAATTAGAAAATATGCACATATATCACGTAAAGCTGTCAAATTATATACAAACATGTCAACTCAGTGACTTGACGGACCTTTAGGAGGTTTAGACAACATAAAAATGTTAGTAGGCTTACAAGCAATGTCCTATAAATATTCTTACCAATTTAATGTATCGCTTGAGTAGAAGCACATAGATTCTCATTTCTATACAATCCTTTAACATCTGGGAACTACATATATATATAATCTCCACGGGGTGGTACCTTTACATGTATCGACAACTATACACCAAAATTCTGTTATCAACTTATCACGTCAATGAACACATATAGTTCTTAATTCATTTGTCTTATTTGCAGGAAAACATGGAAACTATAACTTGAAACTTGGAGTTATTTGTCATAATGCTTAACATATACATAGAGCTGAGAGCTGAACTACAGATATACAACATATGAAACTGCTGTATAACCTATAAGCTCGTATTTAGTTAACTGAGTGACCAACAGGATACTTTCTAATATTCAAAGTTCTGAGCTTAACTGATCATTAACATAGTATGTTCTTATACTTACTTAAACATTAGGAACATTGGTACATGCGAGAATCTTTCCTCTAAATTTAGAAAACTCAAATGATTACTCAACAAGAGCTAAACATATAGATGTATGACTTGAATATAACTGAAAGAATTCAACTATATGTTATGACATGAAAATCATATACATTAAGAGTTCTTACTAGAAATACTTATAAAGAATTGAGTTCTTAGACTTGTATGCAATTTCAAATAATTGAACGAGACATTAGCATGATTCTCGAAATATGATCTCTTGAAAACATCTTAGATTAGCATAACACACTTCAACATAACTTAGGGACATGAAGACATAACTTAAGAATCTGAGATTGGGATTTCTTCAGCTTGAGAACTCATAACCAACTCTCTAAGTGTTGCCATATAGGAAAAAGAATACTTATAGCCATAATTTGGACGACACTGGATTGACTTACACAACTTTGTAATTAACTAAGGAACTTAAGAAATCTAGGCATAACTATGGATAGCTTAGAATCTTTAGGATTAACCTCCGTAAGATTTGAAAGATAATTTCAACACTTAGAATGCATAATTTAACAAAATCGTTTGAAAACATAACGAAAAACTTCTCTTTAACTTGAGTTACTATCTCAAAAACATTCGATTCTAACCATTTCATAAGAAGTTAACACTTTACAAGCCATTCATCAACCTAACATATACTAAACAGACACAACTTTATTTATAACTTTTTTACTAAACATCGTTAGAATAGGGTTTATCTTCCTAGTTGTTTGAGTAACTTGTTCACAATCATAATCCGTATCATCCAATTTAACAACCTTTAGCTCTACTTTTCTTATTCATCATAACTTCTTTTCCAAACATGATTCACTATGCACTCAAGTCTTTACTCTCGTGTTCATTATTCCATAAATTCTTATATGCGCTTACCTCTTTACCTAATTGACAACTTTATCTACTAAACCTCGTCTTGCTTATATTTAACGTCGCCCAAAGGTTTGAGAAAGCAATTATGGGGAGATAGCATATTACTCACATATTACCTTAAAAGGTCTAACATTTACTCTTATCATCCCTTTTTTATAACATCACAAAAAGATTAACAACTAGCCACACTTTCCTCGTTAACATCTATTGACTTAGCCTATTCGTTACACGCCGCTTGCTTAGATTTATGGAGGGGAATCCTAAAATCTCCTTTTTACTAACCAAATTACGAAAATTTCATTTCAAATGCTCATTTGCTCTCAATCGGCTTAGCGCTATATTCTTAGCTTAAGTTCGATCTTACGTCGTCGTCTTAGCATTTCTTACCAATTTCACTTAGTGACCAGATCTTTACATATATTCAACATCACATGTACAATATACCGAAAAGTACCATCTCACGGTGCCCACGTTAAGGGTACTTCAAACTCAATTTACAACTGCGACAACAATTATATAGAAATTACGTCTTTTGCTTCACATTTGTTCGCTTCAAACATTCTTAATGATTCAAGATTTATGCCACGTACTTCCAACACTTTGGACAGAATCATTCATACATCAATATGATTTTAAAAGCATAGGAATATTGGTCCTTTCAATGACTTAGTTTCGTGCTTGAAAAACAAGGAAAGGGATGCCCTTACATACCTTGGCATGTCTACTAAAATTTTTTTTCGAAAACCTTCCTTCAAGCTTACACATTAAGGCTCCATCCAAGTCCAATTTACAACTACAACAAGCAGCAACTTCACTTCACCAAAATTTTTGAAATATTGGGCAGCAACATGCCACGAGAACACACAAAGAAACAACAACACAGTACTACAACATTCTCTAAGTTTTAACCTCACAAACTCATACAAATAAAAAAGAAAATTACTTACCCTTTCTTGGAGATGTTATTAGCTAAAGTAGGAGTATACTCCTACTCTTTTCTCTGTCCAGAACCAGCTAAAATGTAGAAACACCACAATCAACAACAAGACAACAACAATCCATGACTTTCTTCCAAGGTTATCTTCCCAAGGACAAAAAGAGACAAAGGTGAAGTTTATTTCTTGGGATATCTTTTCACCATGTGATAGGGCTCTTAATTTTGCTAATTCTAAAAAACTGAGGTGAAATGGAGTAGAAATGAGCTTTCTAGCTTAAAATTACTTCATATAGGAGAGTTGGGCGGTGCCTGTGTGTGGCGCAAATGCGACGTGCCCTCGTGAACGTGCACGCCTGCTGCGTGCTTGTCTCGGCACCCGCATGTCACGATGCTTTCCCTGCTGATAGTGTTGTCTTCAAACGAGCATAACTTTTTACTTCAAACTCCGATTGATGAGCGGTTTTTGTTTGTAAACTATACTCAAATATCTTTCATTTGATAGGTTATAGGACTTCTAAATCATTATATATGTGGAGATATTTGCATTTAAAGTTGACTTTTACTTACAAACTTCACATACTCTTCGCTTTTTCCTTTGTACATATTTCCCTCCTCACCTACGGCCAACATACAATCCATAATTCCCTTAATAAGATATATAAATATCAAATAATCATTAAAAAAAATTGTGGTGTAACATAGATGACAAGGGAAATGTATATGAATGGAAAAGCAAAGAGTATGTGAAGTTTATAAGTAAGGGTAAACTTTAAATGACCATATCTCCCAATATATAATGATTAGAATCTAACCACCTATCAAATTAAAGGTCTTTAGAGTTTAATTTTTATAACATCAAACTGCTCGTCAATTAGATTTTGGAATAAAGAAGTTATATACATTTATGGTAGCACTATGGGACGGTCTTGTGGCCACCTCCTAGACTATCAAATTAAAGGTCTTTGAGTTTAATTTTTATAACATCAAACTGCTCGTCAATTAGATTTTGGAATAAAAAGTTATATACATTTTATGGTAGCACTATGGGACAGTGCTGTGGCCACCTCCCTAGAAACGGTCACCGCCCAAATACCTTTATATTTTAAGTCTTTTGCTATGAGATCATTTTCAACTGTTCCAGATTTGAGGTGCTTGCTTATACTCTGAAATCCTCTAAAATTTCCAGCAAACAACTAAGGAAAACACCAAGGTAAACTCCATTAGAACTAAAGCTAAGTGAAGGGGATCAATCACAAGTAGAAGGTGGTGTGTTGGTGGCTATTTTGGCTGCATTTGGGCAGTATTTCTGTGGTAAATTTTCTGAATTTTAGAAGCTTTTCTAAGATATATATATATATAT
>JACEIK010006974.1:37711-60596 GCA_018107945.1 Datura stramonium
TGACCTTTCCGGTCACGTAGCTTTTCAGTATTCCCTATGTTACGTTTCAGATGACTAGACAGCATGGTGGCCTTGTCGGCCCGCATAGGTTCCTTGATATCAAAATGTTTCTGGTTAGCTGTTGATGCATTCACAGGTGGCTATAGGCCAGTTGGCCGGAGGCTGTGTTTACAGCCGTTATATAGCCCTTTGTTTTCAGAAACCTGAGATAGAGCTAGCCAGGCACCAGATGTGCCTACGCCCTCCAGTTAGCAGTCCAGGTCCTTCTAGGGCACCAGGTGCCAGTCATACCCCCAGGTCGGGGCGTGACAAGAAATCCCCTCGTCATCAAGGACAAAACGCCATAAGGAATGTGCTCTTCTAGGAGGAGTATGAGAAAGAGGAGGTCATCTACACTGGAGCCATTGTTCCACCCCCACTGCCAACGCATGCTAAATTTGACGCGACAAGTACAATGATGCATCTGCTGAGCATGAAGGAGTTGTTCAACGGTTTGTCCGGTGAAGATCCAAACTAGCATCTGATAAATTTCACAGGTATCTGTAATGCGTACAGACTGCCCAGAGTATCTCAAGAGGCGATTAAACTCTTCTTATTTCCATTCTCATTAGCTAGGGAAGCTACTTTGTGGTTGAACGAGCTTCCAGATAAGTCTATCACCACTTGGGCATAGCTAATTGCTGCTTTCTTGGAGAGATTCTTCCCACCCTCGTGGATGATTCAATTGAGGGATGAGATAAACAATTTCAGACAACTGGCTGGGAAAGCTCTACATAAAGCATGGCTAAGGTTCAAGAAAAAATTTAAGTTGTTTCCTAATCACAAGCTTCCTGAGGAGGTCCTTTTGAAAGTATACCATAGGTCACTTAGCGCAGCGAACAAAGCCGTGGCAGATGGGATTACTGAGGGGTCGATGATGACCTACACCTTTGCAGAGGCCAGTGAGATACTGGATAAGATGACCAAGATGAACAGGGCATGGCACATAAGGGAATCTGAAGCCGCTGTTATGAGCCACTCAAGAGGAATGATAGCAGAGCAACAAACGAAGGAAGAAGAACGAGACCAAGACATGGCCCACCTTAAGACCCAGCTCGAGTTGATCACCAACCACCTTAATACTTTGAATACTCAAAAGGTGAATGCGGTGAATGCGCAAGAAAAAGGACCATGTATGATGATCATTACCCTGAGAATGAGGAAGAAGCAAATTTTGTAAATAATCAGGGGGATTTCCGGGCTAACACCCAAGGGTCTAACTAAGACTCTTAGCGTCAAGGCTAAGGGAATTAAGGTCGGAACTATTATGAGAACAATGGCTATGACTGGACTGGAAAAAGGGAGCAAGGGCAATGGAGGAATCGAGAAGCCCCGGAAAATAATAGAGGTGGAGCATATGTGCCTCCACAAGCAAGGGTACCTGTCGCGAACGACTCTGGAACATCAAGGCTGGAAGATATGATGAGTCGCATGATGAAGAAGGCGGACTCCACAGAATTGAGAGTTAAAGAGATGAGAGGGGAACTTTCAAGCCTAAGTCAATTGGTTGACTCTTATTCGATCTTCATCAAGCAATTAGAGCAGCAGGTGGGACAAATCTCGGCTGCATTGAATCAAAGACAAAGGGGCACTTTGCTAGTGATACGTTCCAAACCCTCGAAATAAGGGTAATTGTATGTGATCATCATCCCATTAGGTATCTTGATGAAGTATGTGTAATCAAGATACCCACGTTGTGCCGCAATGTTAAATCAAGTGCTACTTGGGAGGTAACTTAAGGCAATTTTGAGTTAATATGTTTGTTCAAGTGTGGTGGGGCTAAGTCATAATTCGAAATAAGGAGTTTTGAGCATGAAATATGAAACGGAGTGTAAAAAAGGAAAAAATTCAGCTAAGTAGCACGGTGCACAGGCTAAGAAGCTCAAAGCCTGGCACGATGCGGAAGGACAAAGGTGCATGGAGTGCCGCAACGCACAGGGAAACTGGCACAGTGAGCGCCGCACCATGACAATATGGTCCAGACAACAAATTTTAAGTTTTTTTTTGTAAAATCCAGCCCATGGGAGTGTTTTAAAAGAGCAAAACCTTAAGTTCACTCCATTTTTTACCAAGAGGCGCGTCGCACAACCCAAAATTCTCAAAAAGAATTTTTCAAAAACATCATCTTTTCTCAAAATTCTTTCAAACTTTTTCACCAAAATCATAAAAGACAATATTTTTCTTTTGAAATCTCCATAAATGGCACCAAATCCAAGAAAGGAGAAGGGAGTGGCTTCTTCAAGCCATAGTTCAAAAAGAGCTAGTGAGGAGAAGCATGATGATGTGAGTAATCCACAACATTAAGGCATTATTGGCTACATTGGGCCATGAAGCAAGAAAGTAAGAAATAATTAAAGAACAGAAAGAATCAAAATACTCACATGACATGTTTATTGATAGAAAAAGTTTGGCATATGTATTTCCTCACATGGTAGATAAATTACACACTTTTGGTCTTGATTTTGTATTTAATTCTTCGGGTGATTGTAACTTAAATATGGTGAGGGAATTTCTTGCTAATCGGGAACCAAAAGAGAGGTCAAACCAAGTCAAATTAGAGGGCAAATTATCAAAAATTTCACCCATTATTTTGAATAAATTACTTGGTACACCAAATGTTGACCCACAACCTCTAGTAGATATTGTAAAGAAACCCCCTATAGAGACATTAGACCTACTCTTAGTGGCCCTAATTTAGTTGCAAGGTGGACCCGCCACCAATTATATGGATATCATCTTTCGTTCCTATATGCTCACATGAGTAGAGAGGCATGTGTTTGGTTGAAAATTATTTGTGCTTGTTTAGTGCCTGGAAAACATGTGACCATGTTACTAGTGTTACACCCCGTAAGATTTCCGGCATCTAGATGGCCTACTCGCACATTACTTAAGCATATTTGAAAGTTATACGTGTTAGAAAAGGGCCCGGGAAAAGATCGGACGAAAATCCTGTCGAACCACCGCGGGAGGCGCCGAGGCAGAGCCCCTCCGCGATGGCGCCGTGTCTGGCGCCGTGTCACGGAGGCGTGGCCACCAAGGCTCACAGGAAACGTTGGGCCTGTCCCAGCCCAAGTATATAAAGCCCCCACTTCGATTCAGGATGTTATTTCCATAAAAATACCTGTGAGAACGTGAGAAATTGTGGAGAGACGAAGGAGAGTAATATATAATCGTTTGATTACGCCGGCCAAACGAAGTCTAATCTCAAATTAACCTTTTAAAAAATCGAGGTATTTAGCAAACAGTGGAGCATTCACAGCATTTTGTTTCGCGAAATACGGTCTACGAATCGACGAGCTACCCGACTAAGGTACGTGTAATTGCTCCAAAACTAAATAAGGCCTATGTGCTCCTAGCCGTGAAGTGAATACTTCTCCTCTCGGACTTCGAAAATAGCAAGTTTTCACCGTCTTTCGATAAGCCTAAGTTTAGGCTATAATTATATCGAAATTGACGTCGTCCTTCTCGGTAATAAAGTCAATTTAGCCTCTAATCAACGTATAAGGAATGCAAGCTGGGAGAAATAGCCGGAGTAATCGACGAGCCTCGTCCGACCGGCTTGATAACTCGAGGTTAAGGTATGTGAAGTTGTTCTTTCGTAAGTGTTAGTAAGTCTTTGCTTTGTGAATCATAGTAAACTCATTTGAAACTCCTGAAAGTTGAATGTCGAGAATCGAGTAAGTCTAGTAAATTCTGGTTTGCCTTGCCGTATCATATTTCATCCGAAGATAGAAAAGCATGCGCCAAAGGGCGAGTTAGCACCTGCATTCGCATAGCCTTTTGTATGATTAGCAAGCAGGTTGTAGAATATAAAGAAACATATCCGTCATCAAAAGCCAGTAAGTAACCGATAGTCGATAGTAACATGGCGTACCAGCGTACACAGATAGCTATGGCTGCTGCACTGCTTTCATATCTGGTACAGATGAGATATTGGCGTGATTAGCCAACGCTTAAAGAAAGATTTCAGAATCGCATAACTGCAAAGAATCACCTTTAGTGCGTAGAAAGAGATCAAAATAAGAAATCGCATTTCGTATAGCCTTTTCTGGCCATACATGCTTTCATTTATATGTGCTATTTGTTGTTGGAGGATTGTTGTGGCGAGGGGCCCCTATTGAGCATCTTCGCGCCCCCGGTTGGTGTGATCGTGTCGCCCACCGAGCGGTGGGTTTTTCGTCACCCAAGTGAGCGGGTACGCGTCCCAAATGTGACGAAGACGTGGATTTAAGCTTCCCATAGCAGTCACCGCACACAAAAGCTCCGGTTTCGTATAGCTCGAGAGGGAAACTGTGACGCTATCTCACTGTCAGACATACAAGAGCCTTCTGTGTGCATTCTAAGCCAGATAAATTTCGGAGAGGGAACCAGATTTCATCTCATCGTCTCGTATTAATGTGTGTAGCCTGTTTCGTATAGCCCCGAGGGGGAAACAGCACCCTATCTCATCGTCTACACAGTGGTCCTCTCGGATCCGCATACCTGGGCTATTCATATCGGAGGTTATGGCCCAAGCCGAGACCCAGGTTTCTGCAGGAGCTCCAAAGAGCGCATGAGCGGGAGTTGACTTATTTTTGGCAGTGTTTGCGACCCGGTAGGGGTATAGATTGTTTGCTTGCTTGGTGCCATCCTACTTTATGTGGGTTGGTATTGGCTCTGCTTGCTGTTTGTATATCTATCTATGTGTTATATACTAGCTACTAAACAAGAAAAGTCGTTGCATGTGCACGCCCGCCTTATCGCACATAAAGCATGATCCAACTATATTAGTTTATTCGTATTCAAGTATTCCGCCATACGGATTTGCTGGGCTATGCCGTCTTATTTTCGCTCTTTTCGCTTATGTTATTTCAAATAGCTGTACACTCGGGGCATTTAGCTGCATCGACGCCTGGGCCAAGGCCGCATTACTGGCCGGGGCAGGTACTGTAGAGACGCAGGAGGCAATCCCTGTGATTCCAGCCCGGCCGGAGGAGTCGCGCCCGTTATCCTGAGGTCTCGATTCCCAGGGTAGCCCTTTTCTTTTGATGTACAAAGAGGTGTGTCGAGGCCCTATCCCCATCATTTCTATCATACTCATGTAGGCTTGCATTGTATGTTTATCTCCCGTGGTCAATACTGCCGTGCAGGCCGTGCGCTTGTATAGTTGTTTAGTATCTCTGCTTATGATTGGCCGGTGAGGCTATAGTTTGATAGGCAGACCTTGCCGCACACGTTAGCTTTCGCCTGTTTACTTGTTAAGCTCTTGCATGTTCTGTCACTGTTATTGCCAGGCCGTAGCCCAGATGGCTCGAGGCCGTGTTTACGTTCATAGCCCTTTGTTTCCAGGATCTGAGATAGAGCTAGGCCAGCACCGCATGTGCCTCGCCCACTAAGCAGAGTCCAGTCCTGGTCTGTAGTGGCACTGTGTGCCGGGCCATACCCCCCAAGCAGGGCGTGACAACTAGGAGTAGGGTTTGTATTGTCTATGCGTAGATGACGGGGGTGCCAATAAATGTTAGGATAATCATTAAGAATGTGCTGAGGAGAGCAAGGTGAAAAGTGGGACAAACTTGGTTTGGGGGTCTCTTGACTCCATTTCTCGCATGGACACAGATCGAGGAGGAAGAGGCGACTGAGACCTATATATTACCCAAAGGGAATTGATGTGAATAAAATAAAGAATCAGCGGGTGTACATTTGGTCCCAGCTTCTTCTTTTCTGCCAATGAGCGTAATGCGCTAATCGGAGCAATATGTCAGTCATTTATATGGCATGCAAATGCTATAACTAAGAATGAACGGAGGATCGGCGAGCAAATGCAGCAGCCTCAACATGAACTATTGAGGTCGCCCCAAATACACCTCGTATGAGATCATAAAGCCCATCTTCAAATGTGGAACCCAAATCAGGTTGGGATCGAACCTACGAGGAACATGACGAGAACTTTGTTAACTGCTTAGGCTACTATTATTGGCTTACTTATTTCCTGCAAGAGGAAAAATTGTAATACAAAAATAATGAAAAGCGTAGAGAACAATGAGTAGGTCATTGATAAATTCGATTGTACTCAAAAAAAGAATTGACTAGGATTGCGTTCCCCATGACTTCATAACCACAAGGTATTTTATATCATGATCTATTTTGCTTAGCATGCAATATTGGAAAGTTAAATTCATCTAAATGGTTTATCCCCTAATTAGATGATTATTACCACGCAACTCTGGATCCGTATGCAGATGTATACCACTAACCCTTACCCTTAATATCGGATTAGCTATTTTTGGACAAGTTCAAGCTATTAGACGAGGTTGTTAGCCTCAAATCTCCGTTGTTAATCCCTTTTTTTTCATTCATTACCCTTGATCCGGTGAGTAAGAATAAAGCAAATCTGGCAATGTTTGGAACCTAAGAAGCAATTAAAATCTAAGGGAGAAACAATACATGCATAAATCCCGTCTGTCATCTACTAAGTATTTTTACTCATATCTGTTAATTCATCATGGTTCCCACAATCCTAGTTATGGGTTTAGTTACTCATGCTTGAAGAATCACAATTATAAATTATGGAAGAAATCATAATTGCAAATTACAATAATTTGTAGAAGAAACCACGTATATTGAATAAATCAACAAGAACCGAAGAACAATACTCCAAATTTGTTTGAATTCCCAAATTCAAGAAGGAAATTATAAAACTTATTTCGAACCTTGATGTTAATCAACAACCTCAACAATATATTCAACAAGTCGAAATTAAGCCCCGTAAATAATAAACCTACATAAAATTTATAGATTTAAATAAATCCTTCTTAAATAAAAATAAAATACAAAGGCAATGAAAACGAGTTCGAGCAACGACTCGTTAGGAGAACGAGTCGTGGCATGTAAAAACCGCTCTTGCTCAAAGATAATGTTCCTTCCGGCCAACGGGTCAACTAACGACTTGTTAAGTTAATGCATGAGCCGTTAGGTCCCTCGTGACTTTAACTCCTTGAAACACCCAAAGGTTTGAGGACGATTTCACCGCTTGGTCACGACGAGTTGTCAAGTTCCAATGACTCAAGCCGAGTCTTCCGTTGTGTCCCCGTGCATTTTTCATCCAGCTTTTTCTCCTAGTCCTGATTTGCACCTCATGACGACTCATTGCCGAATACACTGTCGTGCCTTCAACTCGTGGTCACCATTTGTCAATTTTGTATTAAACCTTTTCTCTTTAATCCACTTTGGGGGACTAGTCGTCAAATGACACAACGACTCGTCACCTAGTCGGGCAATCCACACTTAGCCCAATTTTAACTTATTTTCCTATTTCACTATCCAATCTGCTTTTAAATACCATGAAAACACATATATTTATATAATGTTAACCTTAATGCATATTTTTTAATGCAGCAAGCTGAAATGTTATAAAAACTAGATGTTTGACCATCCTCTGAGGAGACTCATGAACCTCAGTAATTGAGCCTAAATTGAGGATTTCTTCAACATGACGTGCAAGAGGATTAGATGGCAGATGACACATAGAGTCCATATGCTGATGTGAGAGGATTCTCGAGACGGGGACACCGCTTCTCGCTCTAATCGATGACGAAGACTGTGAGGCCCAGGAGTTCTCTCTTTCACTCTTACTTATGTTTATTGTTTTAGCACCGGGGACAAGGCTACCGATTAAGTGAAGTGGACCTAAACTTCATTACCATGCATGCTTTAGTTACTAAATTTGTACATGGTGGACCTAGTTTTTTTTCGGGATTGACGACTTATATTGCATACTTGGTTTGTTTATAGTAGTTTATTTTTATTTTTATTTTTGTTTTGGATTTCACCAGCTTTGTTTTTGCTACTTTTTCAAAGGGAATAGTCCTTAAAAACCGATTAGAAAGTCTAGATTTTTACATTTTTATTTTTTTTATTTTTTTTATTTTTTTTGAGTCATGACTTTTCCCGACGATGGATAGATGACGACTGCCTTAGAAAAAATTATTATTAGGAAAAAACAAGAACTTGAAACCTTATTTATGCTAGGTGCTTCACTTAAGGTATCATTGAGCTCCTTATAAGATTCTACTAAAAATGTATGAAAAAAGGTAGAAACATCTAATTTTTTGGAACTTGACTCCTATGCTTGAAAAGGGCTTAATTATGTTATGCATGCAATATGGACACGCATGGTTTATGTAATCTATTGCCATTTTTGAACCATTTGTGTCATTAAGGAGTAAGGAATTTTAGTATACTCCATGCTTGCAATTTAATGTCTAGAACTTGCGCGGTGTGTATGCAAAATGAAATAAGAATGTTGAGTCTAGAAAGTGATATAGGCATTTCTTTGGTAGGCTATTTATCTTCAATTTACTTACCTTAATGTAATTATCCTGGGGCTAGTCATTTTGAGACTTAGTCTATTCTTTTGATAGCCATATTACAAGCTTAATCTCTTTTTTATTTTATTTGACTCTTATTTGATCCAAATGATTCCTAGAGCACTTTAATCAAAAGATTTTTGTATGAAAGGAGCATAAGTGGAGAAGTGAAGGGAAAAGCTAAAAAGTGTGAAAATTAGAAGAAAAGAAAAGGGTGAAATTTGCTAAACAAGGAGGGTGATGTTAGTAGAAAAATAAAAAGAAGAAAGAGCTTTGGAAAAATGATGATTAAAAAAATGTGAAGAGCTTAATGTTGAAAAAATTTCTACTAGTCACCTAAGTTGTAAATTAAAAAAATAAAAGGGGGTATAAGGAGAAAAGTAGGACATTGAAGAATAGGCTAAAAAAAAGAGTTATGATGTATTAAAGTGCTTAGAGAGATTAGTCACTATCTTGGCCAAATAGTTCCTACTTGTCCCTTAACCTACATTACAAACTATCTTAAGTCCCAATTGATCCTTGATTCAATATTCTATATTAATGGAGTATTACACTAAGGGCAAGCCTATGGGTCATCTTTTGCATGCATGTTGAGTTCTTTGGGAGAGTGGGTAGAAATTATTTATTTATTTATGCCCATGTTCATATTGTTATATATATCTTGAAAAGGGCATCTCTTCAAATAGTGAGAGGCACAATAGTAAGACTTTGGTATATTTTATCATAAATTACATATGATTCATGTTGGCCCAAAAATATATTTGTTGAGTTAGTTCTAGAAGTTAAGTGATTTCGAATATTGACGTTGTAATGTTGGATCTGTATGCATGTGAGTGGTTGTTTGAGTGTTATTGATTTGTTTAATGAACCTAAGTGTGGCAGACATGTTCGTAGGATAAATTTTGTGGTCGAATTTGAGAAGGGAAAGTAGTGATCAGTTCGAGTGACCTAACAATAGTGTAAGAGTAGGATGGTGATGATTGTGAATTTACGTATTTCTTAGCTTTCATATTTTCCATACTTTACCGTGTTTTGAAATAAATTGTGTGTGTTTTCACGTGTTTTATGATATATTTGTGAAAAAGAGCTAACACACATGATTAGATGCTTTCGTGGCTTAAATTGATGAATTTGGGCTTAAATGTAGCTTTAAAAGTGCAAGAATGACAAAATGGGGCTGACGAATCGACCGCATAGAAGTTGGCATTGCACAGAAAAGATGAAGCAAGGAGAGGCACGACGTGGCAAGATGCCGCGCAAAGAGAGAGGCGCGATGGGCGCATAGTCCAACCGGCCGTAATTTGCAAATTCCAATTCAACTAGGAATTGAAGCTGCAAAAACCTAATTCTAATCCAAGAAAGAACAACGGCTAAGTTTAGTCTACTATTATAAATACCCTTTATTTCATGTTTTAGACAAAAAAGTGATAAAAATATCATAGAGTTTACAATTCAATTGTTGCACAATTCATATTTTGTGTAATAGTTGCTGAGTTCTTGTTGAAATTCATCAAGTTCTTGTGGAACCTTTAGCTAGAGATTTTGTTGAACAAATATTTATTGAAGTAAGTATTTAATTATGATTTCTTCTACATCTTTATTTGTTTTCATAAACATGAGCCGCTAAATCTCTTAGGCTAGGGTTTGTGGGTACCATGATGGATTAATGAATGGTAAGTAATAATAAAATAGTGATTCTTGAATGGTGAATTGAGTGGATTGTTATTCTCTCATCTTAATTAAAGTTTTAGTGGTTGCAAATATTGAAATATTCCAGATTTGAATTGAACATCATGAAGGTTAGAAGCAGTTAAAGAATAATATGAACTCAGATTAATAATTCTGTCTTGAGCCACCAGTTTCAACTGATATATAAAGTTGATTTGTCAAGTACAGCCACATCTTCTACCGAGAGGAGATAGTGAAAACATCTATTGTCTGCTGGTGCACTTAACACATGCACTTTGAGACCGAGAGAGATAAGGTTCTTAAGTCGAGATGGGCTAAACGTAAGTCTTACACATGCACTACCAGATAGATCACTAGTAAAGCCTACTAAGTTGTAAACCGGGAACACAATCCTAGCTTAGCTTCATCAATTTGATACAAACTCAATTACTCCGTAGAATTATTTTCTTTATTTGAAACTTCTTTTTGAAATATTGATTACAAGTTAGTTTATTTACCACTAACATATTATTTCTTTTCTCCGTTTGATCAATTCCAATCTTTGTTGGGTTACTATATTTGATCGCGATGCTTTATACTTCAATTGCGAGGTGTAATTTGAGCGCGACCAATATAGCATTTTATAATAAATTTTCTCTCATCTACTTAATATCCCTATAGTCAATCTAACAAAAAAATTAAGGGTCTTTAAAGCATTTCAATAATCTATGGTCTCTAATTTCTTATTAAATAAATATTATATATTTATCTCTTTCAAAAAACATATTGCACGTAAGAATGTTCTTAACATGCTAAACTATTACAAAACTTGTTACTTAGAAAACATAAGCAATTATGTCTATTGTATAAATAATTCTTTTAATGATCTTTGAGATTAGATTGGATATAATATTATTCTTTTAAATTAAGTTTTAATTTTAAAAAATTAAAAATATTTTTAAAAGAAAAAATTGAGTTTTTTTAATTTTTTATAAAAAAATTAAAATCCTAAAATTGAAAACCAAACTGAATATCAAAATTTTAGAAAATATAGAATGTAAAACTCAACCAAAAAATTGAATTTGTTCTACGGGTTCAACCCGATTTTAATTTTTCGGTATTTATGCGCACCCCTAGTGGCAATAGTTGAGTAATGTCGTGGTGATAGTTATGATGGTGAAGTGGTTGGTGTTGTAGTAACCGATGTTGTAACAACTCTTAAAAGTCTCCAAGACGATTCTGCATACGAAGCGTAAAATACGAAATTAGACCAAACCACGTAAAACTCACAACCGAGTCGTTGTCACTTAACGGATCGTTAAGAAGAGCCGCCCAAGGCAAGATTCTCGAAACTTGATATTTTCTTCCTAGTTCCAACAAGTTAGGTCACAATTCGTTAATACAAGGGATGATCTTTAAGTAGGTTGTTCTCATTGCATTTTGAGGCGAGAATCAGAGAATGACCAACCTAGTTTCGTGGGTGACAAAAGGACCCACGAGTTGTCAAGAGGGGTGACGGGGTTGCCAGGTGGGCCGTTGTCACCGAACGGGTCAATTTCGCAAACAGATCTCTAGAGCGTTTTAGTAATTTTCTATATTTTAATCACCTAATCCGTATTATTTTCGATTCATAAGGAGTATATTTAAGGATTTAATTAGTCTAAACCTATTTCCATTCATTACAACGTGAGATTCAAGATCATTAGCTCTTGCTCATCAAGACAGCTAGGAAGTCATCTTCTCTAGCCTAGGGTTCTTCAAGCTTAGGTTAAGAGTTCTTCATTCCAAGTATGTAAGGCCAAACTAAACGAGAATTTCTATTCATCCTTACGCTCTAAATCATGCAAGAATGCACTGATTAAAGCTAAGATTTAACCTAATCTTGAATTGTCTTCTTCTATCTATTGGATTATTCATTGTTGAGTTCTTCCCATTGAATTATATCCCTTTGTTATTGATTAACATTCTCTTGATGTTATTAATGATATTCTCTTGATTCTTAAGTTATTGATAGCGTTGATCATGTTCCTATTCCATGAACCCAATTGCATGAAAGCATTGTAATTTGAGTTTAATTGCATTATTTTCACAAAGTTGAGCAGTTTTAAAGAACGTTTTCATGAAGATATTTTGAAAAAGAAAGTATGATTTTTAGCATGATTTTCAAAAGTTAGCAACATCTTATTTTGAAAATCAAAACTTTTAAGTATAGAAACTCACAAGTTTTCAAAGATATGCTCGAGCATGTAGCTTCTCCCAAGTTCTTAAAAGATCGTTTGAACGAAAGGCTCTTCATTATAGTTTATAGATTTGTTTTAAAGACTAACAACGTTTTTAAAACATCTATTATATCTATACCTAAAGTGTTTATAAAAGATGTTTTCAATTGCCTCGCATAGACATAAGTACATGAGCATATGTTTGGAGGTATTATTTGAAATCTAGTGATTGGAAGAGTTTCTGATAACTCATAAGCCCCGTAACTACGTAGCCACCATAGGTTAGATCATGATGTAGGTTCGTGCATTCTCAAAGATAAGTCCTCGGTAGACTTCAATTATGGATCCACAGACAGGATCGTTCCTCTCGCCTCTAACAAAGCTGAGCCGGCTCCGCTAACTTGAGCGAGATAGTCAGTATCATGTGCTCATTCATGATGGTGCCGCTTATGAGAAACTCCCCAACCCAAGTTAAAGTATGTATTTTTAAATGTATTTTCATAGATTATCTTGATGCACAATTTTATTGCATAACTATTTTACTACACTGTCATATCGTGTTTTATGATCACGTAGAGCTCACTCCCTACCATGCTATCTCAATAGATAATTGTACTAAGTTATCCCTTTCCGCTAAGATATTCTCAACTGTGGTTTGATTCAACATTATTAGCATGCATATTCCACGTACTAATGTTGTTTGGCGTTGTATCTTATTAAGTGATGCATTCTGTGCAGATGTGGATTACAACAACCTATCTGCTAGGGTCCTCACATTAATCTAGTTGTTGCAGAGGCCTCCTACTTTCGTTGTCCTTACCATTTGAGCACTTATTTTATAGCAGAGCTTGAGTAGTCGTGGGAGCTATGTCCCTACACTTATTCTTCAAGCATGTAGGCTTCATAGATAAAGCCTAAATCGAAATAATAATGTTACTTTATATCATTCTTTCTATTGCGCTTAATAAATCTTAGTTATTTATTTAGCCCATTATGGTTAATAAATCTTAGTTATTTATTTAGCCCATTATGGTTAATAAATTTGAAGATTATTTATTTATCAGACATTCCGCTATATTTATTGAGATCTAAGCTAGTAGTGTTTTGCCATGGGTTCACTTGGATCACTATGTGGCTCGAGGCCGCCAATCAGCCCACTCTGGCCTAAACCGGCGGCGTGGCGTGATGTGACGGTGACTGGCAAGATGATTGTGATATTGAAGTTGGTTGATGTTAATAGTTGACATTGTTGATGGTGCGACTAAAGAATATGTGGTGGTTGATTATGGTTGGTACTAGTTGACTGTGAGTGTTATGATAGTGAAAAAATGGTTTGTAGTAAGGATTGTTGCAAAGGTGGTAAAGAGTGATAGTGGTGGCAGAGGTGGCTATAATGTCAGATAAAGGGGATATAAAGGTTATAATGATGAGGCAGAGTGTATAGTAACGACCGATAAGAATGATCATGCACGGTGGTTGCTAGTGGTTGTTGTAATGTCAGTGGGTGGTTTGTGACAGAATGCGGTTGACACAAGGATGGGAGGTAATGGGTAGGTGGTAAATGGAGGTAAAATGTGACGACAGAGCAGGGCTAATGGTGGTGGACGTGGTCAGGATGAGCGACGGTGAAAATTATCCACACAAATATACCTCTTAATGATTAACACTCGTTCCAAATCTTAATGATTAAGACCTATTCAACACAAATAAGTGCTAGAATTTAAATGAAACAATGTACTTAATGACCTAACGTTGAACCATTCATATTCAAACCTCCATAAATGTAAAAACAACGAGGGGCCTAAGTAAAAGTCAAAGCAACATAAAGGGACCACCATGGGTTCCGTAAATAATACCTACATAACTAATACTGCACAGCACATCTACATAACTAATACAATAATAATTAAAATATACTAAATAATTCCTACATAAAATAATATATCAAATTCCATCATAACTAATTTATGTATTATTAATACCTATATAATTTAACCCGTAACCAAACGAAATTTTTATGAAGTAGTGTTTCTATGACTGCATTCGTCATGGACCAAGATGATTAACAAGAAAGTTAATTAAAAGCTAGTTTATAACTTTGTGAATACTAAACCTACCTCTCCAAATAGACCCTCACAATAAAATTCCTCTTCCATTTCCTTTCTTTGTCCTCCCTAAAATAGTGTGTGCCTTTCTTGAGTACGCAGACCATCTTCATTCCAAAGATTCATTCATCTGTGTCCAGTTCAAGATCGTAGATGGATCATTCCTGGCGTCCTCATCTTCCTCCACTACCAATTCAAGGTAGATCTGTCCATCTAGTCAATCTCACACTTCCCCTTTTGCCTCCACCACCCCCTTTCCCTTCAAACCCTAGTTATCAATATCCGCCACATCCTCATCAACCCCTTCCCCGCCCTCCACTTCCTCCCCATGAGGCGCCTTACGATCCATTCATCGATCATCGCGGTGGGCCCCCTATGCTCCCTCATCATCGTCCCACTGTTGATGGCTACGAACATCATCCGCGTCCCTCGGATGCATATGGAGATCTAAACCCTAGTTATGATTATGGTAATGGTAATGTTGGAGTAAAGAGAATGAGAGTTGATGATTCACCGGGTCCATTTATGAATGAAAAGAAGACGAATTTAACTAGGTTTTCAGCTGATGATGAGAGGAGATTGAAACTGATTAGCGAATTTGGTGGGGCGGATCACGAATTTGACAAGGGGCGTGGAAGTTTTGATGGTGGAGAATATGGAAAATTTGATGGATTTCTAGGTGGTAAGCATAGCAATAGCAGTTATGTAGATCCAGGTTATGGTAATTTGGATAGAAATCAAATATTTCATGACCAAGAACGTTTTGAGAGACATCAATATCCGCTGAGGGAAGGGAATGTACAGTTTGGACAGTTAGGATATGATGAAGTTGACAATAATTTGCCACGGAGAAACGGTTACAAGTACGGTGATCCTCAAGCTTATAGTTACCACACTGTAGAGCACGACCAACAGAATCATGAAGGATCAAGGTGCAGCTCAAAACCTGGAGATACCTATCTTCCAAGGCATGGAGTTTCCGGGATGAATAAACTGTACCATGAACAGACAAGCCGTTTGCCTGTGGATGGTCGCGGTTATAACCATCATTATTCGGATACAGTTTATGCAATGCAGAATCATGTGGAGTCAAAATCAAATCACTATGGTTCGCCATATGACCATAGGGTTAGTTCAGCGAACTGTAGTGGTATGAGCTTGCATTCAACACAGGGTTGTAAGGCATTTGCTAGCCAGCCGCCGCTTCCAGCATCTCCCCCACCTCCTCTTCCAATGGAACCCCCTTTGCGTGAGCGTCTTGTCTCATCGTCACCACCTGGAACATCTGCCTCATTGTTTCCAGTTTCTGTTGGTTCTTCTTCAGCTCCCTTGTCATCATACTATCCTCCACTTCCTGATGAAAAGTCCATATCGCGTTATCAGCCCAATTTACACTTGCCTTCTCGCGCTGCTATAGAGGTACTCCTTCAGTTCTTTTTGGGCTTTGTTTGTGTTCTCCACCTTGCAATCTATTATTGTGTGGCTAAAGAGATGATATTATATGTAAATACTGAAATATTACCTAATTATCAAATAAATATTGAAACATCACCCATAAGAAGTTCTCAAGAGCAGCCAAGGGGTGTGACCTAATGGTTAATGATGTGTCAGATTCAAACCCATTTGAGGCAAAAATATTAGGTGGTTTTTTCCATTTGTCTAAGCCGTGGAGGATAGAGTTACTCGGTACTTGTGTTGGTTGGAGGTAGCAGGTAACATGGGGAACTAGTCGGGGTGTGCACAAGTTGGAGTTACTCGGCACATGTAGTGGTGGGAGGTAGCAGGTAACTAGAATTAGTCGGGTGTGCATAAGCTGGCCCGAACATCACATTTATTAAAAACCTGAACATCCCAGTTATTAAAAAAGTTTCAAGATTAATTTTTTAGTATGTCTTTAAAATTTTGATCTATAACTTGTGATACTGCATGATTAAAACATCAACCATTCCAATATCTTTTTTTCAGTAGTTACTTGTAAGTAGTTCCTAACAAGTTTATAAAGGAGAACTGACTTTCTAGTTTAATTCTTTTTTTTGATGGTTTTCACTTTATGATGTCTTTGTTAGTTTGCCATTTCTTTTGATAAGGAATTTGTCTTTTATACGTATGTTGCGACTATTTATTAAATGAGGCGCTTACTTTTCTCTTCTGAAAAGTTTTTGTGATAGTATACTTCTTACTAAGACTTTTCTTGAATTGTGTACTATAAGAAGGAATGATCAGCTATATATTTAGAGGGAATGGTTGATTAAATAGTCAATTTACCACCTAGATCATTATTATTGCTATTTTGGGATATCCATGTTAACTATTCCCCATGTCCCAATTTATTTGACATTCTTTCCTTTTTAGTCCGTCCAAAAAGGAATGACATCTTTCTATATTTAGTAACAAGTTTGCTTTAGACTTTACATTTTAACTTTATGAGATGATTTATAGCCATACAAATATCTATGACTTATCTTAGACTCCAGTTTCAAAATCTTCCTTTCATTCTTAAACTCCGTGCCTAGTCAAATCACCTTCACATAAATTGGGATGGAGGGAGGGTTACGTGGTTGTTTGTTTAGTTTGTTGCATAGGATTATTGGAGTTTGTTCTTTCCTCTATCCATTTTTCTCTTCTATTTCACGTTTCCTAAGCAGTTCATTCCTTAACTAGAGGACTGCATGGTAGGGGTGCTTTGTCGAGGAGATGCCTCCACTTCCAACTAGTAGATTTTGAGTCCGAGCCAGTTAAAAACCACTAATGATTCCCCTGGGGGTTGGCTGGGTTAAGAAAGAGGGAAAAAAGTTCATTATTTTTGAGTATAATGTTCCTTTTTGAAAAATGAAATTCATTCTTTTTGGAGAAATATGCTGTTTTAGGGAATTCATTCTTGCAATATACAGAAAGAGGAAAAAGAAATTCATTCTTCTTATATGTTGATTCACATGATATTGATACAAAGTCGAAACGCTACATCCTTTGCGCTATAGTTTGAGATTCTCCTTCCTGCCTTTCTTCGTTGTCGGAATATGGTCTTAGTCCATACATTCTAGGCAGGTCGCAATAAGTCGCTAGTTGAAGGTTTAGACCAATCACAGTTCATCACCATCATGCCTGCTTCCAATGGATGACAGGCTATTATATAAGTGTTGACCTAAGCCCCTGCGCAGGGGCTATACTCCTGAATGGTACGTGAGTTGTCTCGTGCGGATCTTCCTAAGAACTTGAAGCCCCCTCTCTCTAAATAGAGAAAAAATCATTTACAACAAAGGAACTTTTTTATTCTTATGATTAGTTCAAGTGGCAAAGGTTGAGGGACTTGTGGCTTAGGTCAGAGGTTCATGCCTTGTGCCATGCAAACTAAACCCGGTATTCAAGTGGAGTAGGGTAGAGGCCAGGTCTACTATCCTCGAGTTTAGAAGGATGCTGTTGATTCTAAGGTTCGCCCTAGACTGTTTTCTCGTTCATCAAAAAGATTTAAAAAAATTGATATAAGCTCGTATGTGTATATTAAATATAACCACCTGATCAAAAACTTCTATTCATATATTGTTGACTTGCAAATGACTTGAATTATTGCTACACTTTTGCGAGGAAGAGTTATACTCTTTTTTGGGGCTATATGGCATTAATTCCTTGCATTTCTAACATTATTGTAGTAGTGTCATACTATTGTAATTTGTCCTTTTCTGCATTATCTTGTTGATATGGGATTTCTATGTATTTTTTAGTTATGTTCTAATTCTTGCAAGATGCATCACAACGAGGTGTACACTTTACATGATGTTTATTTGGACGTGCTCTCAATTGACGACTATGAATCTTACATCATCCCTATTCCATGCCTAATTAATAACTCCTAACACTTCTTTAAGCTAATGTGTGGTGTGATGTTGGGAGTATATCAAGCATTAGAATCCCCCTTTTCTTAAAAAAAATTTCTGTCTTTTTTTGGCCTTCTCTTGTCATTTGCATCCTAGCTGGAAAGATGGATCTTCAGAATAAAGATGTACATCTGTGTGTCTTTAGCTTGCTTCCTGACTTCACAATTTGATATCCTTTTTATGTTGGAGTTGTGGTGAAACATGCCTAATATATCTGATTTTTGTGTTTTCACCAGGAAGTCCATATGCATCGCTATACTTCATCATCTATACGCTCCAGAGGAAGTGAACATCCTCTGCTAGAGGTGCCTACAGAGAAGTCAAAAGTCATTGATGCTTCACACATACTAAAGCATCCATACCGAGCTACCCGCCCCGATCATCTTGTTGTTATTCTCCGGGGGCTTCCAGGTGCTGCTTTCTTTTCCAAGAGCTATCTCATTTAGTTTTTTTATTTTTTTATTTCTTAAATTGATACCACTAGCAAGCTTTGTTGGATTTTTATTAATAATACAAAAGCAAAAACAAGAATCTGACATCATTTAGTTATATAGTTGTCCGCTTGCTTTTAGTTGATATCTGATTATGACTGTAAGCTTGTGCTCTTTGAATGAAAATTATTGAGCCTTATATTATAAGGAGACTAAACACCTACCCCACTTAAATACGAACTCCTTTAGTCCCCTGGCCCCCAGGAAAAAAAGGAAAAGAAAAAATGAACCCTTTTGTTTATTAAGAAAAGAAAATTGAATTGTTTATTGTGTTAAGTCTGCTGGAAACATATTTAAGGTAATAATTTTCTGATAAGGTATTTAAAATAATAGTTGAAATGTATGGCACAACGATAGGAGAGTACTATGAATCAGTAGCATTCTTATCAGTTCATCATTTTGGAGATGGAGAATTTTATGACTTAGGGATTCCAGTGGTCCATGTGAAAAAATGATATGGATGGTTTACTGCACATCATTTATATTGGCTTTTGTTAACTTCTTGCTTGTACACCTCTACATATACTGTTAATATTTAGATAT
This sequence comes from Datura stramonium, assembly GCA_018107945.1. Lineage (NCBI taxonomy): Eukaryota > Viridiplantae > Streptophyta > Magnoliopsida > Solanales > Solanaceae > Datura > Datura stramonium. Next base: position 56,994 of record JACEIK010006974.1, read on the forward strand.
TTACGATAGGTTGGTTTGATGTGGATATGTTCAAGTAGGCATTTGGACAATATTTGGCTGAATTTGAAAAAAAAAGTGAGAAGAGAATTTCAAGTATTTGGACATGAGTTTCATTTGAAAAAAAAGTTGAAGTTATCGGTGTGAAAACCGTTATTTCACTTAAAACTACTGATACTAGTTTTCAACTATTGAAATTATGACCACATTGTGAACCAAATTTTTGTTTGCAAATATTATATCAAGTTGATGACTTGAAGTTGAGATGATAAAGCTAAACTTATGGCCAAAAGGGGGGACATGTCACTTGATCATGACCAATAGAATTCTACTTTTAGGTGTTTTGGATTTTTCCAGACCACTGGAAATTAAAGGACACCTTTCTGCACTAGTACTAGCTAATTATGAATGAACTTGTTTTTACACGCTCATACTCTTTCTATAGCTCTCTTTCTCTTTTACTGTCTTTCTCTTTCTCCCTCTGTTTGCTCCCTCATTCTGTGGGTTTCGTGGTAGTATTTTCTTGCTTTGGCATAAAATGAAGTGTAATCTTGGATCAGAAGTATCCTTTCTCTCCTTGATTTTGGGATCCATTGAGACAATTCTCTCACTTTTGTCCTCCTTGCATTGCATTTGCTGGAATACTTGATTATTCCTTCAAATACTGACTGAAAGTAGTCTCGGGGCCGCAAAAATATGACCAGTTTGCTTCCCTCCTAAAGATAATGATTTCTGAGTTAATAGATTCTTGGATGGTTGCCACCATGGGATGATATGTAACTTTCTCTCTAGTAACCACTTAACGGCAGGCAGCAGTCATGTTATCTCATTTTGTGACTTAATTGCCTGCATTCTTATACAAAAAGTGTTTTAAAAAATGAAAGCTTACTGTGCCCAAAGAATTTGGATTCTCTCTGTAAGTCTTCTTCTTATATTTTGCTTTTTATTATCCTTTTCAGGGAGTGGAAAGAGCTATTTGGCAAAGATGTTACGTGACCTTGAGGTTGAAAATGGTGGCACTGCCCCTCGTATTCACTCAATGGATGATTACTTCATGGCTGAAGTTGACAAGGTCTTATCTTGTTATCTTACTTGAAGTTCTTTTGATTGTCAACATTTCCCACTTTTCTTTCTTTGATATATTCAAGCCTCCTATTAATGCCAGTTGCTAGTTATTTCAAGTTCTCTCCCAAAAATGTAAGCAAGTTCTTTTGGACATGCAGGTTGAGGAGAGTGAGGCTTCAAAATCGTCTGGTTCTATCAGGGGCAAAAAGATGGTGACAAAGAAGGTTATGGAATACTGCTATGAACCTGAGATGGAGGAGGTAAAGACATCTCTGCCTAAGCTTAAGATATTCATAGATTTTGGAGCCTTTAGTTTTAAGATATTTATCTGCCTTGCTATTAAGCAGCTTTAAGCTATTTATCTGCAGTGGAGTAAAAGGAAATCTAGGATACTTGCTTACTTCTGCAATTTTCATTAAGAATTAGGCCCGAGGGAGCTTGTTTCACATATTTTTTGAATTTGATTTTGTCAAAGATTTATTTTCATGTCGGTGGGGATCCATAACATCGTAAGATGTAGACCTTATTCAGGTTAGCTTATTAAAAGTAGTTGATAAGCATCAAGTGCTGAAACTGAAATTATTACATGTTTGGACAGAAGTACTTAAGTGGGTAATAAGAAGTTAATGTGTTGTGTAAAAAGGTGTTGAACTGCTGATAAGCACTTTTTCAATTAAAATTACCTAAAATGTCCTCAAAATCTATTTACAAAAAATATAAATTTAAAGTATTTTACATAATTAAAAAATGATAAATGACGGAAATAGAATAGAGTGGTTTCTAAAAGTTATGTTTCAGGCAGTGATTTGGAGGGCAAGAAGTTGAAAAAAGCGAGAAGGGTTTGCTTCACTGAAGTGTGAATAAGTGTGCGCTTTTTTCAACTAAAGCGCAATTTAATGCAAAAAATAAAAAATATTGAGTATGCGTAGATAAATAACCAAGAACTCAATAAAAATAAGGAATTAAGCAAATATTTCAATTCTTTATTTAAAACCTAAATTATAGATACTAGAACTAGATAGTCAATAATCCTCTCATAAGTCACAACATATTAAGCTATTGCAAAACCAAATCACAAAGTGAACAACATCCTATTGTTTGTGTAGAGAAAAAAATTGCAGAACACAGAAAAAATATAGATAATAATTACAGCAAGTTGAAGAACTGAAAAAAAATAGAAAGAAGAAGACAAAAAAGAGTAACCTTAGTAGTGTGCAGTCACATCAGAGTTGTAGAGAAAAACTCTTAAGAGTCTTGATTATGACACTGAAGCTTCACATTAAGTACGTGAAGCACTCAATATGTTTTGAGCCTCATTTTAGGGCTTAAGCACTTTAAAAAACGCCTTTTGACAACACTGGTCAAACCAAAAGTACTTAGAAGATGTAAAACGTAAGCTAGGGGTGACCAACATTCCAGCTGATTTTGGATTTAAATCACTTTTTGCATTTACCAAATGAGGATATAAGCCAATAAGTACCTATAAGATAGTTTGACCAGCTTATAAGCTTAGCCAAACAACCTCATAGTGGTAGGTTATTTGTGCAAAAGTTCAGTATTTTACTAGAGGAATGATATTTTGTTGGTTACACAAGTTCCTCTTTGCCTAGTATTTGTAACGCTGAGATGGCTTTGGGTGTTGTAAATTTACAACGTAGAATTATGCAGTATTCAGGGAAAGCAGCATTGATTTTGAGTTCTCGTTGTGCAATTCTTTTAAATTTCTAAGGTTGTGATTTCTTTGTTTGCTACTATTAGATTCTTCAAGTTCTTACTATTGGTGTTATTTCTTTTAGTTTCCTCATCTATTAAGTTGATGTAATTACCGTAGAATACACCATTGGTGTATTCTTTTGTTTATAATACCAGTTAACTTTCTCAAAAAAAAAAGTTCTTACTATGCAATGCTAGGGAAAGTGCAATTAGTCCTAGTTGAGTAGAGCTGTACAATTTAACGGTTAAACCAATAACCCGAACCAATAATTGTGTTATTGGATTAGTGATTCGACTTATTGGTTTAATGGTTTGACTATTGGTTTACTATCCCAAGTTATTGGGTTATTGGTTCGGTTATCGGTTTGACAACTTTTTTTAACGGGTGAACCGATAACCCAATAATAATTTATTAAATTATAATTTAAGCTTTCAATACATAAAGTATCCTAGTAAGAAGATGAACTGGTTGCTGATACAAGTGTGAGATGTTATTCAAATCTAAATTAAAGTTGACTATTTTAGTTGGGCTAGTTCTATATGCTCTTTCTCATTTCACCAACTTTTTTCTAGCTAAACATATATACTTATGACTTATCGAATTTTTCATGTGAGATCTTAACGGTTAACCTGATAATCGAACCGATAAGGATCAATAACCAATTAACCAATAACCGATTAACCGATATCTTAATGGTTCTTTAACGGTTTAGCATATTTACAAACCGATAACAGATAAGTCGAACCGATAACTTTCAAAACTAAATCAAACCGACCGATATGCAGCCCTATAGTTGAGTTTCCTTTTTCCTTTTTTTTGGGTGGGGT
>JACEIK010006975.1:0-33175 GCA_018107945.1 Datura stramonium
ACGTGGGTTACAGGCAGTTGAGGGGACGAAAATCTTAGGGTTTCTCTCTATCTCTTTCTCCTTTCTTTCAATTGTTTGTATGATTTACACTCATTTTAATAATGTTTAATCCACAAATGAGTGGCTAATTTCACTTCTTGCTGAGGTTAAGAACAATTTTATTGAAATGTGATTGTTGATCATTTATTTTTTTCATCTTTTCTTCCATGGTTGTTCTATTAATTCTTGTTCTTACTGCATTAATATTTGGCCAATGTTAATGTAAATCTAAAAAGTCCGGTTTTACTCGAGATAGCACGAAATTGGAAAGTTGTGAATTAATAGGATATGATCTTTTCTTAGTTTGGGAAAATTGACAATTGATTTACCTTCAGGATAGAAATATACTTGAAAGTCGTATTAGTCAATTATGGAATCGGTTTTGTATGGCTAGAACATGAATTGCTTCTTATCACAGGAGAAATGTAGAGTCGGAAGGTTCATGATTCTTAAGTTAGGTTAAATACGAGTTTTAATCCATAGGCATAAGTTCGGACTAACAGCAGGAGAAAAGATTAACCAACATCGATAGGTAATTTCTCTACATGTTCGTTTTAGCCTCGGCATGCTCACATTCATAGTTCAGACTCACTTGTATATTCATTTTAGACTTAGTATAAAATTAAAACCATAAAATAAAAAACTTTTCTTTCATTGTTCTGTTGCATTTTAGAGTTACAGGTTAATTGACACTTAGTATATTTGCCCAGTATTAGTCAGTCCACATTAGGATCAATACTTGGCTTCCTTGAGCCACTTACTACTTGTTCGGCCCGTGCCTTGCGTGTAGTCATCCAGACACGTGCAATTGCTGCACCTGAAGCGGGGGAAGTTCCGCAGGTCTCCCTCACGAGGATCACAACAACATCTTCAAAAGTTTTGGAGATAAGTGACACTACATTCATTTAGTGTCAGCAATATGTCGAGCTTACATTGTTCCCATTTTCACTTTTGGGGAGAAGCCAAAAGGTGGTTGAAAAATTTGAGCCGCAATTCTATCACCACGTGGGATGATCTTGCAAAGAAGTTCTTGATAGGTTCTTCCCGTCAGGTAAAAACGCCAAGACTTAGAAGTCAAATTCTAAGTTTTAACGAAAGAAGGGGAGAATGCAGCCTCAAAGCTTGGGAGAATTCAAATGTCATTTAGCATGAGTTGTCCTCATCACCACCAACCCAAATGATGTCTTTGGTGCACACTTTTATAAGTTTGAAACCCCACACAAACCTAGACTCGGCGATTTGAGACAAGCATTAAAGACTTATGAGGAAGTTTGTACACTTTGTTGTCATTATTTGTGAGGGCTGTCCGGAGCGGAATGCGGACTCTTCGAGAGGAGGAGCAAGGAAGCGGGTGGGAGTCTTAGAAGTGGATGGTTTACGGTATGTTGCCTGGCTAACGTTGCAAGATCAACTCAACACCCACTTTAGTAACATGAGCATGAATGGAGTCTCAAGCCTAGTGAATGTAGTGCGTGAGATTTGGTGTGAAGTGTGCGCGGGAGTAATGAACCTCAGCCCCAGTGTTGTGGGCAAATCATTTCGGTGAACTTTGTCGGTAATGCACAAAGGAATAATCACCAACGGTATGGCGCATTTACAATTCCTAGCTGGAGGAATCACCAGGAGTCACTTGGGGCGGCAACAACCATCGGGCGAGTTCGAGTCGGGCGCAGAAAGGAATCGAGGAGGGACGAGAACTATCGGTCGCGGTGCAGAAACAACAATGCTCCTCCTCATACACCATCACCCGGCGTGAGATGTTCAAAAACTATGATAGCTAACCAAGCTCCAGTGCCAGTGACTATGTTAATTGGCGGCCCAGGTGTTAGAAACGATCGATTAGCTACAAAGGCGCTGAAGTACAGTTTGGGCAATTTCTTTGGGCCCAAAACACCCGGGCCTAGAACTTCCTAGCGACACGGACCCCGACCCCAAGCAGGTGAATGCGGTGACCACAAGGGTTTGCGCTTAAAGAGTGGAACGGAAAGACCACCTCAGCGGTCGGGAGCAACAAAAACGGAGAGGGAGCAAAGTGATGAGGGGGAAGTAAAAGGATCTTTGAACCGGAAAGACCTCCACCCCCGTTCCCTCAACGACTAAAGCACAAGGAGGAGGCGTGTTTAAAAAAGGTCATGGAGGTGCTTAAACGTACACATTAACACCTCTTGTTGATGTTTTGCGAGGGAGTGCGAGAAGTACGCAAAGAGTACATAAAGGACATCGTGGCGAACAAACGGAGTTGACTGAGTCTGCCACGGTGGCTCTTACGGAGTGAAATTCCCGGATACGAGACGAGATTGCCCACAAGCTCAGGACCTGGAGCTTTACAGTACGAGATTACTATTGGCGAGTATCAGGAGCTGCAAATTATGTGATTTGGGGAGCAAGCATTAACTGATGCGGAGCCTCGGTATTCAAGAAGTTGGAGCTAGGAGTCCTAGACCAACAACGGTGATCTTGCAGCTAAGCGGATCATTCCTTGGCAAGACCAGATGGTATTGTAGGAGGGGACGTGCTAGTGCAAGTCGGCTCCCTTATCTTCCGGAGACTTCGTTGTCTTTGTACTTGAGCCGAGATGCGGAAGTCCCATTTATTTAGGCGTCACTGCTTAGCGGCCCAGAGAAAAGCATTGATAGATGTAGGCTGCGGGGCAGCTAACTATGCGAGCACACGACAAGGTGAGGTGTTACGTGTGTACAAGGCACAGCTCCCAGGCTATGTACGAGAACTCTCGGTGATCAACGTGCTTGAGCGAAGCGTGTGGTTGAGTCACGAGAGTTGTGAGCGTGAATGACGTCGGCGCGACGGTAAACCGAGCGGCACACGAGGAGGCAACCGTGAATTTATTGTATTGTAAATGTCTGTTGAGTTAAAAAGAAAATAAAAAAAAGTATATATATAAATAAAAAATGTAAATATAAAAAATATTATGTTGTGTTTTTCAAACCTTGGGATTCTAACCGATTTCTTGTTGTAAGATAATTTGGGTTGATCGGGGGCAAAATGCAAAGGATCGCAAAGGAGAAAAATGAGGTAAGAAAAAAATTGAAAAGTGGCAAAACGGTAGGCCAGCGCGTCGGCTTCGTGTCACGGAGGAGGGCCTCGCGTTACCCTCAGTGACACGCTGAAGGCAGATGCAGAATTTTACAATTCCCGGAATGCTGCCTTGGTCTTTCCGTGTCACGGAGGGTGCTCCGCGTTACCCTCAGTGACACGTTGAAGTGTTTTTCGCGTCGGGTCACCGAGGTCACCGGGTAACCGCGAAACCCCACTTACAGCCTAGATTTCCCCTCATTTTCCTCATTTCTCATCCTCAGGTGAAATATAGTCGATAGGAGTAACTTTTTGTCTTTCATTTTTTGTTTTGTTTGGTTGTATCCCATGCGTGTTTCTACTCTATGGCTACGAAATTCTTGTTGCGTGTTGTACATGATATTTAGAATGCAAATGGAAAAATGAGGGGAAATCGGGAGCGACTTGCACTAGCACATCCTCCACAATACCATGCGGTCTTGCCAAGGAACGTCGCGAGCTGCAAGATCCTTTGTTGTTGGTCTAGGATTCCCTAGCCCCAACTTCTTGAATCTGCGAGGTCGGCATCCAAGCTAATGCTGTCAAATCATAATCATGAGCTCGGATACTATGCCCAATAGTAATACGTAATAAAGCTCGGGGTCCTTGAGCTTTGTGGGCAATACGTGCATTGTCAGGAAGTGCACTCCTCAGTAAGAGCCACCGTGGCAGACTCAGTCAACCTGCTTTTGTTCGCCACGTGTCCTTTATAGCCTTTGCGTACTTGGCACTCCTGCAAAAACATCAACAAGAGGTAAGTTAATGTGTACTGTTTAAGCACCTCCATGAAACTTTTTGGCTCACGCCTCCTCCTTGTGTTTCTTTAGTCGTGAGGAACGGGGTGGAGGTCTTTACGGATTCGGCGAGTCCTTTTTCTTCCCCCTCTCCTCACTTTGCTCCCTCTCAGTTTACATTTGCTCCCAAGCTGTTGGTGGTCTTTGGTTCCACCTCTTTAGTGCAAACCACTCCTTGTAGTCCTTTGCATTCACTGGCAGGGTTGGGGTAGATATTAGAGAGATCTGCTCCCAGGCACAGTGTTTTGGAGCTTGACAAGAATTGCCCAAGCGAGTACTCCGAGCGCCTTTGTAGCTGCGGTGTTCTTAACATCGGCTTCCAATTTTAACATAGTCGACTGTAATTGAGCTTGGTTTAGCTTTCATAGTTTTGAACATCTCCTCCATCTTTGGTGATAATTGGCGGAGAGGAAGCATTATTTGTTTGCATGCTATGATAGTTACGCTTCCTCCTTGATTCTTTTGTGCCCCACGACTCGAACTACGCCGATGGTTGTTGCTACCCCGAAGAGAAATTTGATTCCTCCGGTTAGAATTGTAGTTGTTACCATATTGTTGGTGATTATTCCTTTGTGCATTGCAGACAAGTTCACTTGAAGTCGAGGATTTGCTCCACAACACTCGGGCGAGTGTTCATTACTCCTTTGCAACTTCCACACCAAATACTGTGCCTTTGCATTCAGGGCTTGAGGCCGATTCATGCTCATGTTACTAAAGTGGGTGTTGAGTTGATCTTGGCCAGTATACGTGCGGCGATAGGCACAGCCAAAACCATCCACTTCTAAGACTCCATTGCTTTCCTTGCTCCTCCTCTCGAAGAGTCAGCATTCCACTCTGGATTACCCTTGAATACGATTTAACAAAGTATACAGCTCCTCGCCCAAGTCTTTTCTAATGCTTGTCCCAGTACATTTGAGTGCAGCGAAAATTTTTGTGTGGGGTTCCAAACATTCTATAAAAGTGTGCACCCGACACATCATTGTTGGTGGTGATGAGGACAATCCACTTAGCAGCCGATTTGAATCTCTCGAAGCTTGATACAGTTACTCCCCTTCTCTTTGTTTAAAACTTTATAATTTGACTTCTAAGTCTTGTTTTTTTAGGATGGGAGAGAAACTAGGATCAAGAACTTCTTTGCAAGATCATCCCACGTGTTGATAGAATTGGGTGGCTCAGCTTTCAACCACCTTTTGGCTTCCAAAAAAAGTGAAAGTAGAACAATGTAAGCCTGACATATCTGTTGACACTCGGCGGGAATATAAGTGTACTTATCTCCAAAAAATTTTGAAGATGTTGTTGTGGATCCTCGTGAGGACACTGTGAAGCTACTTGAAACTTGTGTGCGGCAATTGTGTGCAGATGCAGGTTTTACAAATTCGAGAACGCGTGCGGTAACAAGGTGTCACGGAGGGGTTTCTCACGCGTTACCCTCAGTGACACGTTAGTCTTATTCGCGTCGGATCCACTGCCTTAGAGTCACCCAGGAGTAACCGCGCAATCCTCACTTTTTAACCCAGGTGTTCCCTCATTTTTCCTCATTTCTCATCCCCTCCGCGACAAACTTCCCAAAATCCCTTCTCCCTCAACGTGCCACGGACCTAGGCACATAATTTCGTCAAGTTTTTCTTGGGTTCATCGAATTGAGTATGTTCTTCAACTCTATCTCAATGTTAGTCGAATTTTTTCGATTTTTAGCATGAGATGTAGTATACCTTACCCTATGTAGAAATTGAGCTTAAATTCATTTAAGTTATTGTTGATTGATGTTCATAATATCATTGTGATTGTATGAACCAGATAAATACATTAGCTTGATCGAATTTTTGTAAAATTGTAGCTAGGGCTTGAATTTGAATATGAAAGGGGAAAAATCTAGTTGAATTGTGCAATTATTATTTGGGTTGTGTATGTTGGGTGAATGAAAGTTGATGTGCTTGGTAATATCTTTGAAAGACCAAACGGATTTTCGGGGTATTGAAATTGTGATATGCAAGAAATGGTGAATTGCATAGGTTTGTGGATAATAGTTTTCTTTTTCTTTTTCCTTGCTAAGTGCTTTGTATAAAATATGCTGATCGATGGTAATGTTGTGATTAGTTGTGGAAGTACGAGTAGTACAAAGAACTTATAGTCAATTCTCTACGAATGCACAAGGCATGTTGTTTGTGTTTTACGTTTATTTTTTGTAAGGTAAATAAGTATGTCTTGCGCAGTAGTGCGCCAATTGTGGCTAAAGACTAGAGTGTGAGGTGGCCTAGCCTAACCCAACCTTAAATCAACTAATTTTAAATAGGGCCCGACATTGGGGTATGCTGCTTTATTTGTGAACGATGTCGAGCGAGCCAGACAAAGAAGCGCATCTACATAGACCTTAGGTAGAAAAGAGGATCGAATTGGGAGCAGCCGGTCAGCAGCACCAGCGGTTCCGCGCCAACGCGCCAATACGGAACGATGGGTGGCGGAAGGGAAGAAATGGTATACGAAGCACAGGAGAGCAAATGCTTCCACGAGGCACATTGCGAGAGGCGTTAGCGTAGGAGTTCCCTCGAATTGTCCCTTAGGATTGACCTTTGTGAGTGAGCTTCATCTTTGAAGGCCCCGAAAGTGCAATCTGCACTTGATTCGGGAGTTCTATGCAAGCGGAACCGACGCTCGCGATCACACCCGTCAAAATAAGGGGCCAAATTTTCACTCTTGAGCCACTATCCACACGAATGCCATCTTGGGGAGCCGCAGCCTGACAGCCCATGCTCGACAGCCGAATATTACTCACCATATGTGGATGCTCAGACGCACCTTGTGTGGGCAGTTAAACTGACACGTTTGGAGCGGCATAGGAAGGCTACCATGAGACCTTTACCCTACTCACGGATGAATAGGGAAGCGAGAATATAGTGAAAATAGCGTGTTCTGCTTGATTAGGGGTGCACATGACCAGATGTCACAGGATCGCGTATTAGCAATTGTATGCCACGATGAAAGTGCGGAGATCGAAATGTTGGGCGGTGATCATATCGCCATGAAGAGGGGCAGTTTGCATCAAGGGCACGGAGTGCGGGTTTGGTGGTTTCTTGACCACGTTCTGAGGGCACAGATGTTGAGAAGGAGCCACCGAATTATATCCGCGAGATGGAGAGGTGTGCCATGGACGTCACCAAGACTAAGGCACCCGACACCACTCACGGGCAGTCCTTACATTAGCGAAGCGACATGCTCGGGGTGTCGTATGGCCGCATGTTCGGATACGAATGCTCTAGGCTAGCATGGCGGAAGGCGGCGACGAAGGATGAGGTTGTAGCGGCTCGACCTGAGCTACCCCTTCGGGCAAGCGCGGGACCACATGTCGGGTGGGCCCAACTTTTGAGGAGCCGCTTGATGACGATCGTCCCAGCGATGAGGAGACACATCGTGAGGACTCCATGTTGAGTCGGATGAGGAAGGGCAGCGGGGGCGGTCGAACATGGGAAGTGACGCGCTTTTGACGAAGAAGTGGAATACTTTAATTGATCAGGGATTTTCACCGCCCACTTTTGTGCTATGTTATTTGTATGAACACGGGGCCGGTGTTCGGTTTTTAAAAGATGTGGGTGGGGGTAATTTAGGTGGTCTTGGTTTTGTCTTGTTTTGTGTGTATATTCATGTTGTTGTTGTGCTTGGAAAATTGTGTCCTGTGTTTTTGTGTGTATATTTCGTATTGTATTATTATTTTAAAGTTGTTGTGTGCTTGTGGATGTTGTTAGCTGGTTGTGTAAATATTTTTTATTGAAATCATCGATATTTTTAAATTTTTTTCGTTGATTATTTTATGATTGGGTTTCTCGAAGTTTGTTTTTGGTTCTTTACGGAGAAAGAGTCCCATTGAGCAGAAGTCGTAAATATTGGTTCCACATGATGGATGGTGTGACAGTCTTAAGGAAATGTAGTCGATAGGAGTAGCTTTTTGTCTTTCATTTTTGTTTGTTTGGTTGTATCCATGCGTGTTGCTACTCTATGGCTACGAAATTCTTGTTGCGTGTTGTACATGATATTTAGAATGCAAAGATGATTCGTATGAAAGCATGCAATTTTGTACATATGTGAGATACCTAGGCCATAAATTCGATTCGGTGTGATTGAGGCTTAATGTTTGAATTCTTGTAATTAGGCGATTGAAGAGTATGTAAATATGTCTTGAGTTGAGCATGTGCAATGAGTGTCTAGTGAGGTTTCGATTATTCCATGCTATTGTGAATTGGTTTCTCGAATTTTGCACATTGTGTGTACGAAATGAAATGAAGTGTAGTGTAGGAAAAGGATGTAGGCATTTCTTTGTTTTAACCTAAAGTTTTTTCCTTTTTCATACCCACCTCGAATGTCAAATCCTAGTTAGCCCATTGAGCCTTTAGCCTATTTTTTTTTCTTTTGTCGAAAAGGTGTAAGCCAAGCTTAACCCTTTCTTTTCATTATCAAAAATCTAATCCAAAGCTCTTAAGAGCTCGAAAAAAATAATTTTCCCACGATGTCGAGTGAAATTGCTGAAAAGAAAAGAGAAGAAAAAGCAAAGTGATGAAAGTAGAAAAAAATCAAAGGTGCACTTGCCGGATTTAAAGAAAATAAAGATGTATAACTAATCTTTGTTGTTAGAATTACATTGTGCTTAAAGAAGTGGGGGGACAAAAATAAAAGACTTCAGAATGGGAGGAGGATGAAGGAAGAAACAATGCTTGGCAGAGAATGTGATAAGGATGTATTGAAAAAGCGCTTAAGGGCTAGTTGCTATTGCTAGTTGTGATATATACTAGTTAAGTAGCTTCACATTACAACAGTTAAGTCCTACGTGATCTTACATCACGCGTCCTCATATTAGTGGAGTAATACACTAGAGGCAAGCCTACGGTTCATGACACGATGCATGTGAATTCTTTTGGGAGAGAGAGTGAAATTGTGTGTATATGCCCCTGCATGAAATGTTTTAGAGTTCATGTGATTAAGGGAAATTCTCTTGTGTTGAGGGCACATGCTTGACGAAAGGTTGAAATTCGTGTCGGATATCTTGATCAGCTAATTTGCATGAGTTTGCTAAGCGTGAGAGTCGATTCTTGAGTCTAGGAGGTCTTGGTGTTAAATTTCATTGTAAGGATGATACTATGCATGTTTTCTGATGATTTGCTATGTAAATATCGGTATAAGTAGCTCGGATTGTCGAGCCGAGTAGCCATGATTGGGTGTCAATTGCATGAGGTGTAAGATTATTGTTCGAGGACGAACAAGATTTTAAGTGTGGGGTAAGTGATCTTGGGCATATTTATATGCCCAAGTGATACTAAAATGTTTCGTTTTTGTCTTATTTATCCCCTAACAATGTTTGTACATTCTCATGTAAATTGTAGGAAAGTGAATTTATACTAACCAACATGATTAGCGTTGTTTCTGCGGGAAAAATGTACTTTTATGAAGCTAAGATGCATGTTGGGAGGAATCCCGAAAATGGACTTGGAGCGAGCTGAAATGTCCAAGGAAACGGAATAAAAGGGGCTCCGCGATGGAGAGCGTGTCTGTACCATCGCGGATGCATTACTGGCTGGAGGATTAAGTGGAGATAAATTCAGAGAAGGTCGCGTTCGTGCGGTAACGTTGGACCTAATACACCGGAACTTGACATTCCCGGTGAAGGTGCGCGTTCGTACAGTGTCACGTTGGGCAAGCTCGCGTTGCGTCTTGGGAGCCCGCGTTGGAGATAAATACACGGGCGACCAAATTCGAGCTAGTGTTTGCAGGTGTCACGGAGCGGTGCTCGCGATGCACTTTCCAGTGACACGTTGCTTGTTATTCCGGGGAAAAATTTCCACCGGTATAAATAGAACACTTAGGTTCATTTTTAATTATTCTGACTTGGTGGAGCAGAACATGGGTTACGGGCGAGTTGAGGGACGAAAATCTTAGGGTTTCTCTGTCTCTTTCTCCTTTCTTTCAATTGTTTGTATGATTTACACTCGTTTAATGATGTTTAATCCACAAATTAGTGGCTAATTTCACTTCTTCTTTGAGGTTAAGAACAATTGTATTGAAATGTGATTGTTGATCATTTGGTTTTCAATCTTTTCTTCCATAGTTACATTAATTCTTGTTCTTGCGCATTAATGTTTGGCAAATGTTAATGTAAATCTAAAGAATCGGTTTCACTCAAGAGAGCACAAAATTGGAAAGTTGTGAATTAATAGGATATGATCTTTTCTTAGTTTGGGAAAATTGAAATTGATTTACCTTCGGGATAGAAATATACTGAAAGTCGTAGTCAATTATGGAATCGGTTTGTATGGCTAGAACATGAATTGCTTCTTATCACAGAAATGTAGGTGGGATCCAACAGGGAGGCGGACTACGGGGCAAATCTACTCAAGTGTCACTTAGCTGTAACTCTAAAAATGCGGACAACAATGTAAAGAAAAGTATTTTATTTTATGGTTTTAATTTTATACTAAGTCTAAAATTGAAAATACAAAGTGATGCAGGCTATGAATGTGAGCATCTTTTGAGGCTAAAGCTTGAGCATGTAGAGAAATTAATTATCGATACAAGTTGGTTAATCTTTTCTCCGATTGCTAGTCGGAACTTATGCCTATGGATTAAAACTCTCGTAAACAGCAACTTAGAATCATGAACCTTCCGCCTACATTTTACGTGATAGAAGCAATTCATGTTCTAGCCATACAAAAACGAGACTACACACCATTGACTAATACGACTTTCAGGTATATTTCTATCTAGAAGGTAAATCAATTCTCAATTTTCCCAAACTAAGTAAAAGATCCTTATCCTATTAATTCACAACTTTTCAATTTCGTGCTCTCTCGAGTGAAGCCGGACTTTTTGAATTCTACATTTGCATTGGCCACAAACATTAATGCATTAGAACAAGAATTAATAGAACAACCATGGAAGAAAATAAAAAAACCAAATGATCATAATCACATTTCAATACAATTGTTCTTAACCTCGACAAGAAGTGGTATGCTCATTTGTGGATTAAACATCATTAAATGAGTGTAAATCATACAAACAATTAAAAGAAAGGAGAAAGAGAGATGAAAACCCTAAGATTTTCGTCCCCTCAGCGCACTTTTTGCTGTCCCAGTTCTTGCTCCACCAAGTCGAATAATTAAATAGAACCTAAGTATTCTATTTATGCGGTGAATTTTCCGAATAACAAGCAACGTGTCACGGAGTGCATCGCGAGCCGCGCCTCCGTGACACGGTGCTGCTTTTGAGCTCCTGCAGAATTTGGTCATCAGGTATTTATCTCCAGCGTGGCACGACACGCAACGGCGAAACTTGCCCAACGTGCCATGGCACGAACGCGGACCTTCTGCAGAATTGTTGCCAATTTAATCTCACGGGAGCGAGAATGCATCCGCGATGGCGGCGTGACACGAGAGGTTAAAAATATTTAATCGTCCCACAGTATTAGTCTGTATTTTTGTGAAGGCATATACATATTTTATATTCACTCATACCCATAAGTTCTAATCGTGTCTCCAGCATATATCCCAAATTTCACGAGGAACCCATATGATATATTCGACTCATGCTTTAAACATATATAATGAGTTCATGGTAAGAGCATATGAATGTTAATGAAACCCCATTTTGAAATTTATGCCAAGCCATGGTGAAAATTAAAATAAAGTTTATTCACATATCATGTACATAAATAGAGAAAGTGTAAGTAACTTCATAAGCATGCCTGACTATTAACCATTCTTAGAATTCAAGGAGAACATATGAGAATTCATGCATAAATTGAAACCCTAAAATATGCTTTTCTAGAATTAATGGATTTGGATTTTAGTATCAAAATTGGAACCTGAGGGATGGAAGGAGATCCTTGTTGAAGTCCCACACTGCGATTAGAGAGGAATCCCCTTAAACTTGAATCTTGAAGCCTTGAAGAAACTCCCCAGAGTGATCCTTGAGTGCTTGAGAGAGGAGAGAAGAGGTTGGGAGTTTCTTTTGATGGAATGAGGGTTTAGTCTGGGAGAACCCTTAAAAACATCCCATCTTTTACTCAAAACGGCGTAGTTTAGGAGTTAGAAGCATAAAATTTTACGAAAGCTTACCCTTGGAAATTCGCGGGAAAAGTCCATACGCCCAGTCCACATGAGGCACTCCACGATTCATGGGATTGACAATGACTCGTGGTTCCCAGTCGTGAGTGCACTAAATTTTTCTCATAAATTCCTCGAGCTGGCCCGACAGCGAGCTTCATGAGTCGTTAGGCGGCTTTGCATTCTCGTGACTCCTTCGTTACAGCGAAGAATAAAATCCTACTCTTCCTTCCACAGCGGCATGACGGTCGATACTTGTCTGACGACTGCGTCGCTTTCCTCTTTGTCACCAGCGCCTCGGGACACTTTTTGAATTCTAGCATTTCACGATTATTGGCCATAACGGGTCATTTCCTACCTAACGACTCGTCGGGTCATTCGTGTTCACTGAACCACACTTTCACCTCTTGTACCTTTTCCATAGGTTCGACCATGACTCTTTGGGTCACCTAACGAGTCATACCATGACTCGTTACGAGGTGAAATTTCCACTTTCCTTTAAATTCTTTCTTTAAATGCAGGGTTGAATCTTAGAAACTTTCGGGGTGTTACACTAGGTTCTTCACTTAAGAGTATCATTGAGACTTTATAAAAATTCACTAAAAATGCATGAAAGAGGTAGAAACACTTAGTCTTTTGGGAACTTGACTCTTGTACTTGAAAATTAGTCTTAATTATGTTATACATACAATATGAATATATGCGTTAAGTGATCTTAGTACCATTGTTAAGCCATTTTTGTGCCGTGTGTGAGAATATTTGATATACTCCATTCTTGTAAATTGATGTCTAGAACTTGCCCGGTGTGTATGCAAAGCGAAATAAGAATGATGGATTTAGGAAGTGATATATAGAAGCGTTTCTTAGGTTGCCCTTTTTAATCTATTTTACCTACCTTTATGTAATTATCATAGTTAGCCATGTTGAGACTTAGCCTATTCTTTTGATAGCCATATTACAAGCTTAATCCCTTTTTGTTCTATTAACTTGTATTTGATTCAAATTACTCCTAGAGCACTTTAATTGAAAATTTTTATATGAAAGGAGCATAATTGGAGAAGTGACGGTAAAAAAAACAAGCTAATAAAAGTGTGGAAATTGAGGAAAATAAAGGGTGAAAATTGCTAAACAAGGAGGGTGATGGTAGTGGGAAAACAAAAAGAACAAAGAGCTTCGGAAAAAAATTATGATAAACAAATGTGTGAATAGGCTCAATGTTGAAAAAAATACCCTAGTCACTAAGTTGTAAATTGAAAAATGAAAGGAGGTATAAAGAAAGAAAATGGGAAATTTAAGAATGTGCTTGAGAAGTGAAGTGTTGTGAAGTATTAAAGGTCTTAGGGAGCTTAGTCACTATCTTGGTCAAATAGTCCCTACCCGTCCCTTATCCTATATTACAACCAAATTAAAGTTTTAATTGATCCTTGATTCAAATTCTATATTAGCGGAGTATTACACTAAGAGCAAGCCTATGGGTCGTCTTTTGCATGTATATTGAGTTCTTTGGGAGAGTGAGTGGATTTTTTTATATTTATGCCTAAGTTAATATTGTTTTATATCTTGTGTGTGAAAGGGCATCTCTCCAAATTGTGAGGGGCACATGATGAAGGGCATATTTACGCACTTTGTTTAGCCATATTTTCCCATACATGCTATGTTTTGAAGCAAATCATGTGTGTTTGCATGTGTTTATGTTATATATATTTGTGAAAATGGCTAACACACATGGTTATATCCTTTCGGCTCAATGATGATATATTGGGTGTATTTGAGGCTTTTGGAATGAATTTGAAGAAAGATGGAATGAACAAAGCGGGATCAAAGCCAAAAAACGATTACTTACGCCACGCCCTTGCAACCAATAGCGCGGCGCGCCTTTGCCGCACGACCGGGCGTGAGGCACTAGCACTCGGTGCTATAGCAGGCGTGACGTGTCAAGACCTTGGCGCGATGGCATGCGCGAGGCGCAACTCATCCATCTTGTTAATGTGGGGCGCAAGAGTACTCGAACGGCCCAGCAAAGTCAAATCCTACTTCAACTAGGAAAATGAGATACAAATCCCAAATCAAATCTACAAAGGAACAAATAAGGAATAAATCTATTATAAATAACCTTTATTTCTTTGAAAAGTAAAACCAAGTTTTAAAAGTTTAGACAATTGGGAGTTAGAAGTTTTATTTTACAAAATACATTGAGATACTTCTTTGTTGAATTTTTTCCTTATTTTTGCAATAATCAAGTGAATTTCTTCCTATCATCTTTGTAAGTATTAATTTATGCTTTATACATGAATATATTAATTTACTTATAATTATGAGGCTAAAACCTCCATAACTAGAATTTTGGGAACTTGATTAATTAACAAACTAGGGTTTGCACGACACTTGATTCTAAGCCAATACTGAAAGCTTGTATTGTATTCTCTTCATCTTAAATATTTCTTAACGGTCGCGTAACATTTGGACATGCCTGAATTCTTTACTTGCTTGAGCCTAGAGGTAGAGATTAGAAAAAAGGAGTACAACAAAGCCTTGATTTTTATGATCATTGTATAACGAGCTATGGTGCGGAAAGTTAAAGTGAAACAAATTTGATATTGGTTAAATTAAAATCGCTCATGAGACCTCACCAGAGTGATTAGTATAGTCATCTAATGGATGAACTAGTCGTTTGATGAACCATAGTTATCAGTTACATAAGTAAATTATTGGGATCACAAATTAGCCAAACCCCAAGTTGCTTAGAATCCATGGTTACCACTCACCCTTGTTAGTTTCATTAATTTGGAATCAACCTTCACTTTCTCTCAACAATACTTCTTGTTACTTTTACAAATTCCCCCCTTTTAGGAGATAATTGACTCAAAAGTTTAAGTACTAGCGTTCTTCTAAATCCTTCCATATTCCTTATGTAATCGACCCCAACCTTTAATTGGGTTCTTTATTGTTTCTTGTCCAGCTTCATACTTTGTCAGGAATATGAGTTTGAGCATTATCAAACTTTTAGGATTAGATTAATTTCTTGTGTTTAACTTTTGAACTTTATTTCTTATTTTTGTTTTTCTTTGAATTTTACGTGTGTCACGAGGGAAGCATGGTGAAACAAGCGGCAAGATGTGACCACGATTTCTAAAGGTATCTTGATGAAGTCGGTAATCCAAGATGCACATGATATGCCGTGGCCAGCAATCGGCGCTACTTGGGAGAGCAAGCCAAGATAAATTTTTTCATTTTTATGTGTTTGTTCAAGTGTGCAGGTGATAGGTCAGAATTTTCAATAAAGATTGAACTTAAATATTGATAACGAGGAGCGAAATAGTTAACGTGGCGCATCGAGGCATGTCGCTCTCGAGCCAACGGCCTGAGCTGGCGTGAGCGCGAGCTTCGATTCCACACGTCCTAGCGCGACGCACAGGCAAGGACAACGCACACATTACAGCAGCGTAGACAAGTTGATGTGTTTAGGCATGGCGCCTCTGGCGGGGTGCAGCTTTGAGGCTGCAATGCGGGGGTGGGGTCTCTAGGAGAAAAATTTGAGGGCTAAACATAAATTCCAGCCCATGGGAGTGATTTAAAAAGCTAGACTAAAATTTCAGCTCATTTACAAGAGAACACGCCACACCTTAGATTTCTCAAAGAAAACTATCTCAAAACTTAAATACATTTATTAAAATCCTCCAAATTTTTTCACAAAACACAAAATTTAACATTTTATTGAGAAACTTCCATCAATGACACCAAAGTAAATAAAGGGAAGGTGTGGCTTCTTCCAAGCCATGGGTCAAAACGAGCAAGGAGACCTGGTGAAGAGGAGCATGAAGATGTGAGGATGGAACCACCACCATTGAGGCGATATGGGCTCCTTTGGTTCGGAGCAAGAAGGTAAAAAATGGTTCAAGGAGCATAAGGAATCCAAATATTCACATGAGATGTTTATTGATAGAAATTTTTTGTCACTAGTTTTCCCTCACATGGTAGACAAAATACTCACCCTTGGTCTTGATTTTGTGTTTGATGCACTTAGGGTGATTGTAATTTAAATATGGTGAGGGAATTCCTTGCAAATTGGATGCCAAAGGAGAGGTCGAACCAAGTTAAAATTAGGGGTCAAATTATCGATTTTTCACCCATGGCTTTGAATAGGTGCCCCAGGACACCTCATGTTGACCCACAACCCTTTGTTAACATTGTGAAGAAAACTACGTATAGGGAGATTAGACATACTTTGTGTGGCCCCTAACTTTCTGTTGCAAGGTGTACACGCCACCAACAATTTGGGTATCATGTTTCTCTTCCATATGCTCACTTAAGTAGAGGTACGATTTGGTTAAAAATAGTATGAGCTTGTTTAGTGCTAGGAAAGAATGTAATCATGTGACTAGGGAAAGAGTGTGTTTTCTATATGCGCTAATGAATGGAATGCCAATTAATGTGGGGGTGATCATTAAAAATTTGTTGAAAAGAGGTAAAAAGGGTCAAAACTTTGGATTTGGGGTCTCTTTACCCGGTACCTTTGGGCATGACATTGAGGAGGAGAGGCGGACTATAGAGCTTCTTATGATCCTAGGGAGATTGATGTGATTAAAACAAAAGGCAGGGATATAAACGATTGATCCTTTCTGTCAATGAGCTTAATTTGTGAATTGACAATATATTGAGCCATATGTACGGTATGCAAATGCTCAGCGAGGATGAATGGTGTGAGGCGAGGAGCGGCTCTAGCACGGCTGTGGACTATCTCTCATGAGCACTCGCGATCCCTTTGGGGTGGGCTTGAATCACGAGGAGCCTCTTGATGATGCTGAGGCCATAGAGGGCAGAGATGGAGAGACTGGGCTCGAGATATAAGTCTAGTGATGATAATGAGGAGGAATGCGAGATAGAGGCTGCTCTTGCCCCCACGAGCGACGAGTAGAGGCCCGGGGATTCTTCTTTTACTCTTTTACTTTATGCTTTATTATTTTATATGAGACAGTGTTACTAATTAAGTGTGGGGTGGGAGAAGTAAACTTCATATTACCATGCATGCCTTAATTGCTAAATTACCTGGCTAGTTTTGTGGGATTTATGACTTATCTTGCATGCTTGTTGGTTTGTAGTATTTTTTTATAGGCTTTTATTTATTTTGGGTTCCTCTAGTTTTATTTTCGGTACTTTTTTAGGTGGATAATAGAACTTATTAGAGAGTCTAGATTTTTATTTTTTTTTATTTTTAGTCATTGAGTTATGACTTTTTGCTAGATGATGGATGGATGATGGCTAGTCTTAAAAAATTTAAATTAGTCATTAGGAAGAACGAGAACTTGGACCTTACAAATGCTAGGTGCTTCACTTTAGGTATCAGTGAGACTTTATAAAATTCACTCAAAAAATGCATGAAAAATGTAGAAACACTTAGTCTTTTTGAGATTGACTCTTGTACTTGAAAAAAAAGTGAGCTTAATTATGTTATGCATCTTGATATGAATATATGTGTTTATGTGATCTTGATTTTCATTGTTAAACCATTTTGTGCCAATGTGTGAGAAATTATTTTTGATATACTCCATGCTTGTGAATTGATGTCTATAACATGCAGTGTGTGCAAAGCAAAAATAAAATGATGGATTTAGGAAGTGATATAGGAATTTCTTTAGCGGCCTTATTTTTATCCTATTTTACTTGCCTTGATTGTAATTACCCTAGTTAGCTATGTTTTAATCTTATCCTATTCTTTTGATAGCCATCTTACAAGCTTAATCCTTTTTTGTTCTATTGACGTGTATTTGATCTAAATGACTCCTAAGTACTTTATTGAAAAATCTTGCATGAAAGAACTTAAATGAAAAAGTGAAGGGGAAAAAGTTAAAGAGTATGGAGGGTAGAAGAAAGAAAGGATGAAAATTGCTAAACAAGGAGAGTGATATTAGTGGAAAAAAAAGAAGAAAAGAGCTTACGAGAAAAATGATAATGAAAAAATGTGTGATTGAGCTCAATGTTGAAAACAATCCCCCTAGTCACCTAAATTGAAAATTTTAAAATAAAAGAAGGTAGAAGGAGAAAAATAGAAGATTGAAGAGAGTGCTAAAAATCAAAGTGTTGTGAAGTATTAAGTTCTTAGAGATTAGTCACTATGTTGGCCAAATAGTTCCTACGTCCCATAACACATTACAACCAAATTTTCCTAGTTGATCCTTGATTCTAACTCTATATAAGTGAGTATTACACTAAGGGCAAGCCTATAGTCATCTTTTGCATGTACGTTGAGTTCTTTGAGAGAGTGAATGGAAATTATTTATGTTATCGCATGTTTATGTTTATTTATAGCTTGTGTGAGAAAGTGCATCTCTCAATATTGTGAGGGGCACAATGGTGCGATCTAGGTTTATCTTTCTTGATTGCTAAATTACATAAACATGAATCATGTTGATTTAAAATATGTCTTGATGAGTTAGTTTCAAAAAAGCTAAGTGATTTCAAATATTGACATTTAATGTTGATCTATATGCATGAATTGGTATTAAGCTTCATTGATTTGTCTCATGATCCTAAGTGCAAGTAGACCTATTCGTAGGAGGAATTTTATGGTTAATTTTAGAAGGGAAGTAGTAGATTGTTCGAGAACGAATAATAGTTTAAGTGTGGGGTGTTGATGAAGGGTGTACTTACGCACTTCTTAGCCATATTTTGCCCATACTTTACTATGTTTTGAGAATAAATTATGTGTGTTTGCATGTGTTTATGTTATATTTGTGAAAATAGCTAACACACATGATTAGATTCTTTTCGGTGCCAATGATGATAGATTTGGGTGTATTTGAGGCTTTTGGAATGAATTTGAAAAGTGGAATGAACAAGAAGTAGGATCAAAGCCAAAACGGTGCTGCCACGCCGTGCGACCGGCGGCGCGGGCGCGGCCTTGCCTCACGACGAAGGCGCGAGGCGCCGGCAACTGCGGTGCTGCGGCAGGCATGACGGCAAGACTTGGCAGGCGCAATCGCATCTGAGTGTAGCGGTAGCGATGGCATGTGTAGCCCACTAAGAGTGTTCAAACGGCCAACAAAAAAGTCAAATCCTACTTCAACTAGGAAAAAGAGCTACAAATTCCAAATCCAAATGAAAAGGAACAAAAAGAAGGCATAAATATATTATAAATATCCTTTATTTCATCGAAAAGTGAAGCCAAGTTTTAAAGAATTTTTAGACAATTGGGAGTTAGAAGTTTTATTTTACAAAATACATTGAGATACTTGTTGTTGAATTGTTCTTCCTTATTTTCACGGTAATCAAGTGAGTTTCTTCCAATCATCTTTGTAAGTATTAATTTATGTTTTTTTTTTTCTATGAATCTTTATTAATTTGCTTTTAATTATGAGAGGCTAAAATTTCCACAACTAGGATTGTGGGAACCAAGGTGAATTTATCGAACTAGGGTTTTCACGACGTGATTCTAAACCCGATACTAAATGCTTGTATTATATTTTTTTCATCTTAAATGTTTTTTTAGCGATTAAGCTGCATTAGGACTTTCACGATTTCTCTACTTGCTTGAGCACAGAAGTGGGGAATTAGGAAAAGATTACAACAAAGCCTTGATTTTTATGATCATAGTATTAACTTGAGATATGGTCGCGGGGATAGTTAAATTTGAAACAAATTGATAACGGTTAAATTAAAATCGCTCATGAGACCTCGCCCTGTAGTGAATATAGTCATCCAATAGGGACGGATCGGTTGTTTGTATGAACCCTATTTGCTCCGGTTTCTAGTAAAATATTAGGATACATCACAAGTGTAAAACCCAAAGTTGTTAAGAATCCATGGGAAACACCCACTCTAGTTAGTTGCATCAATTTGGAATCAACCTTCACTTTCTCTCAACAATATTGCTTTTTACTTTTACAATTTCCCCCCTTTTAGGAGATAATTGACTCAAAAGCTTAAGTACTAGCGTTCTTCTATATACTTCCATATTCCCTATGGGATCTACCCCAACCTCTTTGTTGGATTTTTTATTGACAACTTACGCTTCATACTTTGTCAGGAAGTGTGAGTTTGAGCGTTATCGACACAATGGTAAGACTTTGTTAAATCTTGATTGCTAAATCACATATGATTCATGTTGGCCCAAAATATATCTTATTGAGTTAGTTTTCAAAAGATAAGTGATATCGAACTTTGACATTTTAATGTTGATCCTATATGCATGTGAGTGAATTGTTTGAGCTTCATCGATTTATCTCATGATCCTAAGTGCAAGTAGACACATTCCGTAGGAGGAATTTTGTGTCTAATTGTTAAGAAGGGAAGTAGAAGATTGTTCGAGAAAGAATAATACTTTAAGAGTGAGGTGGTGATGAAGGGTGTATTTACGCACTTCTTAGCCATATTTTGTCAATACTTTTACTATGTTTTGAGAATAAATTATGTGTGTTTGCATGTGTTTATGTTATATATTTGTGAAAAAGAGCTAACACATATGAGTAGATACTTTTAAGGGATAAAAGTGATAGATTTGGTTGTATTTGAGGCTTTTGGAGCAAAGGTTTAGAAGTTGGGTTGCACAAAACGGAATTGAAACATTTAGCACAATTGGACACACCAACGTAGCCAACAGTGCGGCGCACTACTATGCGAGTGCGGCCAGAGGCACGAGGCACAGGCCCTTTAGCGCAATGAGAGGCGCGGGGCGCTTGCCTACGTGCGATGAGCGCGCGACATAAGAAACCCTTGCTTGCGATGACATGAACCGGCGCACCAAGATTTGTCCAACGTCCCGGAAAGAGTCAAAATCCTACTTCAAGTAGAAAAGATACAAATCCCAAATCAAATCCATGAAGGAAAAAATAAGGCATAAATCTACTATTATAAATACCCTTTATTTCTTTGTAATATAGGAAAGCAAAGAAAACTACAAAGTGGAAGTTTTTGACGAGTCTTGGAACTATAAGTTTTATTTCACTACGTACTTTGAGACAATTGTTGAATTATTCTTCCTTATTTTTTCAATAATCAAGTAAAGTTTCTTCCTATCATTCTTTGTAACTATTAATTTATGCTTTTTAATGAATTCTATGAATTTACTTATAATTATGAGAGGTTAAAACCTTCATAACTAGGGTTATGGAACCACGGTGAATTAACGAACTAGGGTTTGCATGACTAATTCCTAACCAATATTAAATACTTGTATTGTATTCTATTCATCTTTAAAATTTCTTAATGGTGCACAACATTAGGACTCTCCTGAATTCTTTACTTGCTTGAGCCTAGATGAGGTAGAGATTGAGAAGAAGTACAACAAAGTCTTGGTCTTCACAATCATTGAATTAACTTTAGTTATTGTCCACGGGATAGCTAAATTTGGAACATATTGATAACGGTTAGTTTGAAATCGCTCATGATACCTAACTTAGGTATTGAGTATAGTCATCCAATAGGGACGAACCAGTCAATTGGATAAACCCTAGTTATCAATTCTACAAGTAAAGTATTGAGATAGATCACAAGTGTAAAACCCGAAGTAGTTATGAATCCATGGGGAACACTTACCTAGTTAGTCATATTAATTTGAAATCAACCTTCAATTTCTCAACAATATTACTTGTTACCTTTACAAGTCCCCCTTCCCGGGGAGATAATTGACTCAAACACTAAATACTAGCATTCTTCTATATCCTTCCATATTCCACATTAGGATCGACCCCAACCTCTTTTGTTGGGTTGTTTTATTAATGTATAACTTTATACTTTGTCGGAAAGTGTGAGTTTGAGCATTATCAATACGCACCTTTTTCCCTCGACTCAATTCGGCATGATCACTAGTTTCCTCTTTAGTACTCTATTCGGTTTATATCTAGTTCCTTATATCTCGGTTCCTTTTATGTCGTAGTATGCATATGTTTTATGATTTCATTCGGTATATGTGCCTTAGTTGAAGTCGATCACTCCATTAATAATCAACCTATAGTTTTCAATTTTGGGATTGCAGCTCTTCCCTATCTTTCAGCTTAGTTAGTCTCCCTTCGAGGATGAATGTTCACAAATGAGAATAATGTAACACCCCAGAAGCTCTAAGATTAGACCCTACACTTGAAGTAGGGAGCTTGAGCAAAGAAATAGTACCGGGCCATTTAATGCATTTCGGGACGGGTCATTGTTAGGACCAACGAGTCATTAGTTTGGCTCATTGGTGGAGAACTTCAAAGAAAATGAAATACACCACAGAAACTAATAAGGCAGATTGCGACCTATTGATATATTGTACGGGTTGTTGGTTCTAGTCATTAGCGCAGGTTCAGGGGATAGTGGAGTAGAATCGGGGAACAACGAATGAACTAACGACCCATTGGTTGAACTAATGATCTAGTTGGATCGGGTTGTTGGTTCCTCCGGTGGAGATTTATAAATCGGCCGGTCAAAGGTATTTTGTAAAACTACTATGATTTTTAATTCTAAGTGACATCCTTTTGGGAATCCTATAGGGTGTATTATAGGGTTTTACTTAGCTTAATTCTTCATTCCTCTCAAAAACATCATAATTGGGAAATCAAGCTCAAGGGAGTAAGGGTTCTTCACCTTCTCCATCTCAAATTCTCTTGGGTCTTCAAATCCGTCAAGGAACTCTTCAAGCTTTGTATGTAGGGTCATGAATGAGGAATTTTCCACCTTCATGCCCAATTTTAAGTAATTTCATGAATTCAAGTCTCCAAATATATTTTATAAAACTTTAGGGTTAGACCCAATTTTGATGAAATCTATCCCACGATCTTCTACGAATTCAATTCTCTTATGATTAAACCCATGATTTGATTATGATTACATGTTTTTTACTAAATTCTCTTATGAATTTATAATTTCAAATTATGATGATTTACTCAATTATGCATGAATTTCATGAATCTCCATGGCTGGTCTCCGGCATTATTTTAATGGCTAGTTCACGTATGTCGGGTATATTTATGAATTTCATGATTTCAACTGAGTGATGCAAAAATGGATTGTTTTCATGATTATGACTATGATCAATATGCATATCTTGAGAGTAGTATTTTTCATCGAGTAGGTTGGAGTTTGCTTTTAGGGTCTCAAAGTACGTGCCATCATAGGTATAATCATAATAGAGTCCCAGCTAGAGTATTTTCTTCAGAATGGGCCTCACAGTGATATCACACCTTTATCGTTCTTTGCCTAGTAGGCAGGATGACTACGCAACTTGAATGAGATAGTTGGGCATCATGTGCCTCATTTTGTGATGGTGTCGGTTATGAGAATCTCCCATTATTTTCATGTTTTTAAGTTGATCATGTTCAAGATTTACGATGTCATGTTTACAGTATATTTGACCCATCGATCGGTTTATAAGCTTTTACTCACGATTTCAAACACTTAAGCTATATGATTTTACTTTCAAAACCTTGGGTCATTATGCTTGATTTATGATGAATAACTCATGTTTATGACTATCTCATGATAGTGATTTTAGCATGTTGTCCCTCTCTCATGTTTTACTTATCTACATACTACATTGCATTCAAAGTGCGGTCACATACTTTTATGCTATATTGTCTCATGATATGAGTTCGGTGATCCCATCTCAATGCAGCTGATTTGCTTTATCAAACTGATAATTTGGCGAGTCCTCGTGTTCCGATGATGTCAATTTGATGCGTAACACCTCGGGAAGGGCCTACGAATAGACCGGGGAGTTGAAGTTGAAAATTGCGAGAAAACTTGAAATTTTGCACTAGTACGACTCGAGTATGAATCACGGTGAGGACCTACGACTTGTGACTCGAGTCATGATGAGTTGGGAGCCTGAGTTTTATACCACAAGTAGTTCTACGAGTCGTGGCGTGTGGTTACGACTCATGGGTAGGAGTCGTGGTGAATTTCTCATTGGTGCTAGAGTGGGTTGTCACGGGTCATGGTACGACTGCCAGGATGTAACAGTGGTGAGGAGGGCCCGTGGTTAAGTCGTGACAGTTTGTGTGGATGGTACCACGGTTGTGATGCGATCCATAGGATGGTGGTACGAGTTGTGGTATACCGGTTGTGTGAAAAAATTCATAAAATTGGAAAAAATGGGGAGGTGACCACGAGAGGTAACCACGAGTCGTGACTTTATGGTACGACTCGTGGTCGGGAGCAGAAAGCTGCTTTCGGGAAAATTTCAGTAAGGGAAATTCGACTTCCTCGCTTTAGAGCCCCAAACCACGTCGTTTTGAGGTCGGGAACATGGTCTTTAAGGGATGAAAACTCCTGCTAAGTTCATTTTAGCAATTACAGGGTGCTAGAGAAGGGAGTAGGAAGGGGTTTGGCAATTTTCTTAAAGTTCTTCAAGTTTTCACTTGGGGTTTGGCTGATGGAATCATGAAATTTCGAGATATGTGGGATTTTGAATAAGTAGTTTTAGTCCCTACCCATGCCCAAATTTCTTCCTAATTCTATGTTCAAGTATCAACTTTTGATGGGTCATAACCCAAATACATGATTCCTCAAAAATCGATATGCGCATGTTGTAGTAGGTTTAAAATCATGGGTTGAATTATAGGATTGTTTTCACTTATTTTATTCCTTATTTGATGTCTAAATCCCTAAAATCACTTGTTCCCAAATCGCCCAGGGTTTTAGAGAAATTCATGGTTATGGTGATTTTTTCTCAAGCATGACATGAACTCTTGAATTTAAGCATGTTTTCAACTAGTCATGTTATTATGATCATGTTTTCCTATAAATTAAGCATTTCATGTATGATTGAAGCTATGGGCAATACCCGCATGTCACCCATGATTTATGAGCTTATGACTTTGGCGATTCACGGGACCAATTCCATGGCTAGTATTCTGAATTCTCAGCATGATATGATTGCTACGATTTAACTAGCCATGCATGTCATTTATGAATTTCTATAAGCACGTTGCATGTTTTGGGAGTAGCTTTAACACAGAGAGTAGGTTCAAGGCGGAGTTCGATCACGAATCACCGAGGCTACGTGCCACCGCCAAGTTATGTTTAGGACCTTCTCGGTGACCACTCCCTATGCCCTACCGGCCTTCATGAGTGATATCCACACCTTTCCTTAGTTCTTATCCTTGGCAAGATATGGGCGACCTCTCGGCTAGGTTTTACGGTCGGGCTCCATGTGTGCTCATATGGGGGTACGTCGGTTGCCAATCTCCCGTTGTTCTCATTGTTTTCATGCATGTTTATGATTATGTTCTCTTTGGCTCAAGTCATGTTTGTAAATGCTTGCTCTCGTGTTATGACTATGACGACTTTACGAATGTCTTAACTAAAACCTTGAGCCTTATGATATTGTTAAATTTCGGTCTTATGATCATGATGTCCTCACTCCTATAACTTTTATGTTTAAGCATTGTTTGAATACCTTACATACTTAGTACCTTCATGTCTTGACCCATATATTTTCGGGGATGTTTGGTTCACAAGCTCCACATCGGTCCTAGCTTGCTCAATTTTGGTCTCAGCTTTCTATGGTGAGTTCTCATGATTCGAGAACTTCATGTTCGAACCTTGTTTATCTTTGTTTTCAGTATGTTGGGGTTAGTTGGGGTCTTGTCCCTTCTTGCGTCTCTTATGATTAGAGGCTTTCATACCTATGTGTAGTATTCAACCATTTATGTTTGGATCTTGTATTATTGTTTCTTATATCTCATGATACTATTTTGGTTAGTTCATGACTGTCGTCAAGCTTTCGCCTTATTTGAGTGAGTTAGATATATGCTTATGCAATGGGTGATTTGGAGCCTCTCGGGGTTCCTTGTCCGTGTCTCGACCCGGGTGTACTCAGTCGTGGCTCGGCACAGTATACCGACCCATGATCTTTAGTTAGGCTGTGGTAGTATTTTCTTTGAAATTATGGCGACACTACTTGTATGGGGTTCATGTAGATGTTTTCACCGACCGCAAGAGCCTTCAATATGTGTTCATACGAAGGAATTGAGTCTTCGGCAACGGAGGTTGTTGGAGCTACTTAAGGACTATGACATGAGTGTCCTTTACAACACAGGTAAGGCAGCGTTGTAAAGATGCCCATAGTATACTTTCTATGGAAGGTGTGTCACATGTGAGTGAAGATAGGAAGGAGGCGTAAAGGAGGTACATCGACTTTCACGGTTGGGAGTTAGGCTAGTGAAGCTGGAAGCCGTGGTGGGGTAGTAGTTCAGAATGCGTCAGAATCATCTTTAGTAATGAAGTGAAGGCTAAACAAGATGAAGATCAATAATGGTAAAGTTGAAAGAGTTTGTTTAAAAATCAAAAAGGTAGGAGTCTTCTCCAAAGGGGAGATGGTGTGCTTTGGTTCCGGGGCGCTTATGTGTCCAGGAACATGAGGATTTAAGGAGCCGAATGCGCAGAGGCTCACGGGTCCATATATTCTATCCATCAGTGCCACCAAAATGTACCATGCCTTGCGATAAATTTATTGGTGGAGTAGTATGAAGCGGGATATTGCGGAATTTATGGCCAAGTGTGGTACTTAGCGGTGAAAGTTGAGCATCGAGGCAGGAGGTGTATTTCAAGACATCGGTATTCCTACTTGGAAGTGGGAAAGAGATCAACATGGACTTTGTAACGAGGTTTGCCCCGCACACGTAGACGGTATGACTCCATGGGTTGTGGTGGACGGGTTGACCAAAGTACGCCATTTCCTACGGTCAAAACCACCAATTTAGTAGAAGTTATGCAAGTTATACATCGGAGAGTTGGTTAGGCGCATGGAATGCCCTTGTCCATTATATCGAGCGGAGTACCGGTTCACCTCTCGGTTTTGGAGATCTTTTCAAAAGGACTTGGCACCCAAGTCAAGCTTATACGACATTCCATCGCAGAAAGCGGATGGTCGGGCGAGCGGCTATCCGGGAGAATTTGGAGGACATGTTGAGAGCTTATATTTATTGATGTAACAGGTTTGCCCCGCACACGTAGACAGTATGACTCCATCTGGGTTGTGGTGGACAGGTTGACCAAGGCTGCTCATTTCCTACCGGTCAAAACCACCAATTTAGTAGAGGATTATGCAAAGTTATACATCAGAGAGTTGGTTAGACTGCATGGAATGCCCTTGTCCATTATATCAGACAGAGGTACCCAGTTCACCTCTCAGTTTTGGAGATCTTTTCAAAAGGGACTTGGCACCCAAGTCAAGCTTAGCACGACATTCCATCCGCAAACAGATGGTCAGGCAGAGCGGACTATCCAGAATTTGGAGGACATGTTGAGAGCTTATGTTATTGACTTCAAAGGTAGCTGGGACGAGCATTTGCCTCTCATTGAGTTTGCCTACAACAACAGCTATCACTTCAGCATTCAGATGGCGCCGTTCGAGGCTCTTTACGGGCGACGGTGTAGATCACCCATTGGGTGGTTTGAAGTTGGTGAGGCTTCGTTATGGGTCTAGATTTAGTTCATGAGGCCATAGAGAAAGTTCAGTTAATAAGAGAAAGGCTGAAAATGACACAAAGTCGTCAGAAATCGTATGCGGATGTGAGGAGGAGAGAGTTGGAGTTTGATGTGGATGACAGGGCATTTCTTAAGGTATCTCCCATTAAGGGAGTAATGAGATTTGGAAAGAAAGGGAAACTCATCCCCCGCTATATTGGACCATATCGGATCATGAGACGAGTGGGTAAGGTAGCTTATGAGCTAGAGTTACCTTTAGAGTTGGCTTCAGTTCATCCCGTATTCCATGTATCGCTCTTGAAAAAGTGCTTGGGAGGAACAAGGAAGTAGCTTCAGTAAATATGTTATGGAGAAATCAACATGTTGAGGGAGCTATATGGGAAGCTGAAGCAGATATGATGGCTAAATACGCCCACCTGTTCCTTACCGACCCAGTTTCAATTTGAGGTATCAGTTTTGCCCTAAATCTCTAATCAATTTTTCATGTTCCATTCATGCGTGCAAGTTTGTTTCATGATATGATATATGTATGTGATGTCTGAAATCAGTCCATCTATGTAGTTCTTTTCAGGGGTAGTCATTCCGTCAGTTTTCGGCTTGAATGATCAGAATTTGCATATGATAATTGTATGTTTCTGTTGGTTGCTTGTTTCCTACATTTGAGGATGAATGTTTCCAAGAGGGAGATATTGTAACACCCTGAAAGGTCCTATGAATAGACCCGGGAGTTGAAGTTGAAAACTGCAGGAAATTTGGAATTTTGCACTAGTATGACTCGAGGTACGAATCGTGGTGAGGACATACGACTCGTGACTCGAGTCGTGATGAGTTCGGGAGCTTGAGTTTATACCACGAGTATTCCTATGAGTCATGGCGTGTGGGTACGACTCGTGGTTAGGAGTCGTGGTGAATTTCTCAATGGTGCTAGAGTGGGTCGTCAGGGGTCATGGTACGACTCGTAGGATGTAGCAACGAGTCGTGGTGAGGAGTTGTGGTTAAGTCGTATTAGTTTGGGTGGATGGTACCATGGTTGATAGTACGAATCGTAGGATGGTGGTATGAGTCATGGTATACCAGTCCTGGCCAAATTCAGAAAATTGGAAAAAATGAGGAGGTGACCACGAGAGGTAACCACGAGCCATGACTTGATGGTACGACTCGTGGTCGGGACCAGAACTACTTTTCAGGGAAATTTCAGTAAGGGAAAATTCGACTTTTCTACGCTTTAGGGCCCTAAACCACGTCGTTTTGAGGTCAGGAACAGGGTCTTTAAGGGATAAAAACTCCTGCTAAGTTTATTTTAGCAATTGCAAGTGCCATAGAAGGGAGTATGAAGGGTTTCAAGAAATTTTCTTCAAGTTCTTCAAGTTTTCACTTAGGGTTCTTCAAGGGAGTAGGAATCACGAAATTTCCAGGTATGTGAGATTTTGAAAGGGTAGTTTAGTCACTACCCATGCCCAAATTTCTTCCTAATTCTATGTTCAAGTATCAACTTTTGATGGGTCATAACCCAAATGCATGTTTCCTCAAAAATCGATATGAGCATATGGTAGTAGGTTTAAAATCATGGGTTGAATTATTGGGCTGTTTTCACTTATTTTATTCCTTATTTGATGTCTAAATCCCTAAAAGCACTTGTGCCCAAATCATAGGGTTTTAGTGAAATTCATGGTTATGGTAATTTTCTCAAGAATGACATGAACTCTTCAATTTTAAGCATGTACTCATGTTATTATGATCATGTTTTCCTATAAATTAAGCATTTCATGTATGATTAAAACTATGGGCAATGCCCACATGTCACTTATGATTTATGAACTATGATTTTAGCCGATTCACGAGCCCAATTTCATGGCTAGTATTACGAATTCTCAAGCATGATATGATTCTCACGATTTAACTATCCATGCATGTCATATATGAATTTCTATTAGCACGTTGCATGCTTTGGGAGTATTACTTAATACTGAGTAGGTTCAACGCATAGGTTATGCCTCGAATCTCAAAACTATGTGCCACGTAGGTTATGTTTGGGACCTTCTCAGTGACCCTCCCCTATGCCCTACGGGGCCTTCATGAGTGATATCACACCTTTCATGGTTCATATCCTTGGCAAGATATGGACGACCTCCCGACTAGGTTTACAGGTCGGGCTCCATGTGTGCTCATATGGGGTATGTCGGTTATAGAAATCTTCCGTTGTTCCTCATTGTTTTCATGTATGTTATGATTATGTTATCTTTGTCTCAAGTCATGTTTTATGAAATGCTTCCTCTCGTGTTATGACTATGACAACTTTACGAATGTTTTAGCTAAAACTTTGAGCCTTATGATATGGTTACGTTTTCGATCTTATGATTATGATGTCCTTACTCCTATAACTTTATATTTTAAAGCATTATTTTGCATACCTTACATACTCAGTACCTTCCAAGTGTTGACCCATATATTTTCTAGATCTGGTTCGCAGGCTCAGCATCGTTCCTAGCTTGCTCAGTTCTGCTCAGCTTTCTATGGTGAGTCTGCATGATTCGAGGACTTCATGTTTAGACCTTGTTTATCTTTTGTTTTCAGTATGTTGGGGTTAGTTGGGGTCTTGTCCCTTCAACCCGTCTCTTATGATTAGAGGCTTTTAGACCTATGTGTAGTATTCAACCGTTTATGTTTGGATCTTGTATTGTTGTTTCTTATATCTCATGATACGATTTTCAGTTAGTTCATGACTATTAAGTCAAGCTTTCCGCCTTATGTGAATGAATTAGATATATGCTTATTCCGTGGGTCGACTTGGAGCCTCTCGNGTAAAATTCCCGACACATAGATATGCTTATTCCGTGGGTCGACTTGGAGCCTCTCGGGGTTCCTTGTACCGTGTCTACGATCCGGGTGTATTCTCGGGTCATGACAGATACATATCCTTTTCTTATGACTTTCAGTTTCATACTTTAGTGGAGCTAGTTGGGGATTTGTCCCTTCAGTTCATCGTATGACTAGAGGCTTCCAGACATGATGTATAGATATCTGACTGTATTGTTTGTTGATTCAGTTGGTTGTATTATGATATCTTAGACTTCCGCTTATGCCCTATGTTATGCTTTTTGAATACTCTGCTTAGTTTATACTCTAAATTATGTTATGTATGTTCCATGGGTTAGCTTGCAGCCATTCGTGATTCTAGGTCCCGTTTTACGATCCGGGGTCCATGCTATGGTCGTGACAAAATATTTCCTATATGAGTTCTGGCTTAGCCAAAGCTCCCTTCCAATCCTATATCCATAACACAAATTATAGTTGAAATAAAATCAATAAATGAATATTTAGGTTGAGGCGCGGATGTATCTCTCACTTTAAGGAAATGCATGTTCACTGCGGTATAATCTTTATTGACTCAACAATAATACTCTTGACTTGTTCCCTCTAGGATACAACTACCCAACAACGTCGTATTACTCAAACAACTCTGAATTAATTGAAGAGTCCAAAGTTCCATCAATAGAACACCTTCCTTCAACATTAAACTACTCTCTTTTGTGTAGTGAATTAGTTGAAGACTTAGAAAACATTTTGTTATCTCAACTCTCTCTTCACTACGAACCTCAATATATACTACAATTATTTTTTCGCAACTTCTTATGTATCTCATAAATCAATACAATAATTCTCATTTTATAACTCATGAAAAAAAACATCTATATACAAGTGTAAGAACTCTTCCTAGATTAACTAACTATGTAATGAGTTAATAATATTATAGAACATGGCTGGCGGTGGATAATTAGTAGTAGATTATGGCATTAGTGACTACATAAGTTATACCAAAATAATGATTACCTTCTCCACTTTATGGACACTATATTTCATGCACTTTAATATTTTTAATAATAAAACACTTTTAATCTAACAGTCCCCAATTATTTTAATATTGAAATAAAAGAGTCTTGTTAATTCAATTGAAGGGAGACTGTTGTGCATAATAAAGGTATGTCTGCATTGAATTCACTTAGCAATTTACTTTAGAATCAGTAGTGGTCTCAGACTTGAACTTTGACTGCTTAAGAAAATAAAGTATCACTGCTTAAATATAATAATCAGGATATTGACATAAGTTTTAATAGCCAGCATATTAAGGCCTTATGCTACTGATTTTCATGAGTGTTTTTGAGAACAAGTCCAATTCTTAAAGGACGCGACCTACTTTCACACTCACATATATAAAATCTGTCAAGGGTGCTCCCATGAGTTCGATACCCCACTCATATGAGATTCAAACTTTTATTAAGGGGTCATTTGGTTATTGGATAAGACTCAAATTAATATATGAATAACTTGGTTATTCATGTATTAATTTTATACATTGTTTGATTTTCAAATAGGATAAAAGGTATTCATGTATTAATTTTATATAATGTTTGGTTGGTAGGTTTCAAATGTTGTATAAAAGTTATTCATATTAATTTTATAGGGTGTTTCGTTGTGTTTTAGTAATTCTACATAATTAATACTCACATAACTTATGAGAAAATCTATGTATAATATTATGCAGGGTAGAAGGTGAAGTATTAGTTATACATGGATTAACATAATAAAATTACAAATTTATCCCTATCAATTTATGTTTAAAATCTTTTTAAATTTGATTTTTTTTAAAATTGTCATTGATATTATTAAAAAAAATATTATTATATTTTTAATATTCGAGATCTATTGTTAAGAGATGTAGAATAAAAAAATGAGAATTCATGTAATTAATTTTTAAGTTATTAGAAATTGAGATATAATTATTGATATTAGTAAGAAAAATAGAGAGAATTATATAAGCAGAAGACTCTTTTAAAACTCACAAAATAGTATAAAGAAGTTGTAGATACACTGTATTTGCTTGAAAATTTGACGAAGAAATTTTGGGGAAAAAATTAATGATATTTAATCCATATTATTTGTCACTTAAAACTTTTGCATTCAATTTAAAATGAAAAACTTCATTCATGGATTTTTTTCACTTAGAAAAAATATTTTTCTTCAATTTTAAATAACTTTGAGGAGAAAAGCCACAATAACTAAACCCTACATAAATAATACCTATATAACTAATACNATACTTGCATAACTAATACAAGAATTACTAAAATCGACACAACTAATTCCTATATAAAATAATACATGAATTCTCTCATAACTAATTCATGTATTAGTAATACCTACATAACTCTAACACGTAACCAAGAGGCACCTAAGAGTTCATAAACTCTACCTCCAAAAATCATTACACTGATAAATGCATTCACATCACAGGGAGGAAATAAAATATAATAGTGTATTTCACAACAAGTCATCATATAATTCATTTTTTCCATTGAACCTGGTCGTAGGATCTCTAATCTCCATGTTGAAATTTGTCATATATGACTCAGGAATTTGTAGTCTTCAAACTCACCCCCTCGATGTGTTTCAGACCCTTTATCTTGTGAAAATCTTAGTTAATTCATTTACAAGATTATCACAAAATTTAACATAATCAAATTTAATAGTACACTTGTCAAATAATATCTCACAATAAAATATTTTCTCCTCGTGGGTCTGAATTTTACCATTATAATAACGATTTTGTACTCTATCAATAATATTGACACTGTCACATTAAATCAAAATAAAGTAAGTGATATAATAAATCTCCCAAATCAATTCACTTTTTCACTAGCTGAAGGTAAAGCAATAACTTAGCCTTCATGATAGAGTTAGCCATAGTAACTTTTTTTTTTAATCTCCAAACAAATAGCACTAAGA